>LBNU01022647.1:50855-65259 GCA_014162995.1 Artemisia annua
AACAATCATCCCAACAAACAACAACACACACCAATCAACCAATAATTAATAGTTAGGTTTCATTAGATCTAAGCAAACACTAGAGAGTTTAGCTACTTATGTTAATTGAAAGACAAGCAAGATAGATAGACAACCAACACATAGACATATTGATTGAATTAAAGTGAAGACTTATCTTTAATTAAGCACTGGGTTCCAAGGGTTGGAAACCCTAAAAGTCACAGAAAATTCGTCTTTAGGGTTTGCCCTAAAAGTTCTCCACAAAGTTCCACACATAATGAATGAAAAATAGAAAACTATATATAGATTTTAAGTTCGGACGGCGTCAGCTTATAGGGTCTGACGCCGTCAGCTCGTCGCCATTAGGGTTCTCGGATGGCCTAGATCCATTTGGGACGTGATCAGCATGTAAAACCTTCTGGGCCGTCTCTCTTTAACTTTGTTCCTGACGGCCTACACCTTTTAACACCTGACGGCGTCAGGTGTAAATTCTTGAAATCTTTCTGGCCCGTCATTTGATAATTGAATTCCACTCTTTGTCATCCTTGCTGACGGCGTCACCTTGTGACTTCTGACGTAAAATCCTGCTTCTNAAGAAACGACTTTGGGTGAAATCCAAACCAAAAACATATGAATTAGGACTCAAACCGACCCCTAAAAACGTAACATTTTTCGTCTCATCAAAAACATGGTTGGGACATCAGATGGTCCTGACGCTGTCACGCCTACGGGAGGTTAAGAACGCGATTGAAAACTTGGTTGGGACATCAGATGGTCCTGACGCCGTCACGCCTATGGGCTGACTCCGTCAGACCTCTGCAGAATTCAAATTTTGAGATTACGAGGGAAAGTTCAAGCATGAAACTTGTAGATCCTTGTCCCAAACACCCCTTATGACAGCAAAATGGCCAATAAGCCAAAGGGTGGTGGCCGAATCCGCAATCCCCTAACGCAATACTAAGCCAAATTGAAGTTTTAACTAATTGGTGCCTTAATCCTTGCTAACATTACATCAACTACAAGGCATTACTAAGTTTTTAACCTCAATTCGAACCTAGGGTTTCACATTTTGGGGATATCCAAAATTGATGGATCGAATAGATAATTAGAATAGGAAAGATGAGGAAAAGATACTTACCACGTGGAAGATGATAACGAAATGGCACAAATTGGGGCTTGGAGATTCGTAGGTGAAAGGTGAGGTGGATAATATTTGTGGGGTTTGTGAAGAAAGTGATGGGTTTGGGATTTATTAAAGCTGGGTGGACGAGCTGACGCCGCCAGGCGTCAAGGCTGACGCCGTCAGGTGTACTCGGCCAAACAACTTTTCAAAAAATACGATTGAGCCCTTGTTCTTTTCAAAAGTTGCTTTGTGGCATTGTAACTTCGACGAAAGACATGCTCCTTAGTTAGCAAATCCCTCCTGGGTCAAAGGTCTTGTTATGATCGTTGGGTGTGATCTTAACTTCCCCAGGATCGGTTGTGGAATTATTCAATTCCCATTCTTTATTGTGGTAAGTATTATTCGAGTAAAGTGAACTTTCTGAATGAATTTTTGAACTGAGGGTATGTATGAACCGGGTGTCCTTTCCTCCTGGCTTAAAACCGAATGACCGTTTCCTGGTTTTATTAAAGTCAAGGAGCGTAACTGTAATGCATCCCACGAAGATGCTGTGATCCTGAGAGCTCTTTTCTCTATAGGGAGGTTCAGAAAAATAGAAGGAGTGTAGGGATGAAGTCTCGGGAAGAGGAGGTTCATCACCCACGGCGCTACATGGCTCATTTAGAACTGGAAGTTCAAAGATCTTTTCGATCTTCTTGTGCGAGGTCTCTTCCCTAATTTTCTCTTTTATTTTGGAGATAAACTTTTCCGCTAGTTCCATGAAAACATCCTCGCTATTTTTCAACTGGGCTTCCAGCCGTTGGATTTGCATTTCTTGATTATTCATGAAAGTTAGCATTATCCCTTCGAACTCATCTTGTCGTGAGAGGTGAGGGAGTGTATGTTTACCAATTGTGTTCACATCCTCATATCCCTCAGCAAAAGATTCCTCAGCTCTCATAAGCACCTCGACCTGTTTTTTTATATTATCAAATAATTGATCTTGGGTCGTGCTTATGTGATTCAAGACCCCTTCTTCCGAGAATGTTGAGTTCACCCATTCTTCTTCTTCGTACTGTGCTAAGTCCTCAATGACTTCCCAGCACTTGTCGACGCTAAGTCTGCTCAGTCTCCCCTTGGCCGCGTAATCTATGGCTCTTTTAGTGTGGTAATTTGCGCCATCATAGAATCGCTGTATCTGTAACCAAGGGTCTATGCCATGATGCGGGACTTTTTGGAGTAAGTCCTTGAATCGAGTCCATGCCTCGTAGAGGGTTTCGCCTTGGCATTGTTGGAATGCCAAGATATCATTCCTTAGCTTGGTAGTTCTCCCCGGTGGGAAAAATTGAGCAAGGAAATGAGTTGTGAGATCGTCCCAAGAGGTGATGGATCCTGCGGGAAGTCGCTCAAGCCATTGACTAGCTTGGTCACGTAGAGAGAATTGGAAGAGACGCAATCGGGTCGTCTCTCGAGTGGCAATATCAAGGTCTATGGAATCTACTATTTTGAGGAAATCCTTGATATGTTGGTTTGGATCTTCGGAACAAAGTCCATGGAATGCGCATCTGCTTTGCACCAACCGGATGGTGTCGGATCGCAAGGGAGTGACATTGGCTCCTTGAGTGAGCTCAATGGTGTTGTGATAGCCAAGGTGGCTAGGCCGGGAATACTCTCCTAAGGTGCGGGGTCTAGGAGGTTGGTTTGGTTGTGGTGGGTGGTTTGGTTGAAGTGGGTTGTTGGGATCAAGGATGTTACCACCTTCCATGATGGCGGATGGTAAAGGTTACAAACAAAAACACGAAGAAAAAGATAGACTAAAGAAAATCATAGAAAAATAAAATAAAAATCTCACTAGAAAGGAATCTAGTGAGTAGACCTAATAAAATAAAAATTCTACCTAAACAATAACTATTCCCCGGCAGCGGCGCCAAAAACTTGATTCATGGTTTTGTGACCTTACAACAGGTTTTACCTCTCGAGGGATCTCAAGAGGCTTACAACCCCACCAGGCAGTGTACCTGACCGTTGTAGTATAGGATAGTGGTAAGTACGGGGGATTGATCGTTCTCTCACAGGGAATAGTGTTCATTAGGATAGAAAAACTACTCTAATAGGCCTAAGGGTGGTAGGAAGATTCTTTTTGTATTTTTATATTTTATGGAAAGCTAGTAAAATCTCAGTTTTGAAGGAGTGGGCGGAATTAGTTGGTGGTCAACTAACCCAAGATTATTACAATTGCAAAAGAAAATAAAATAACTAAACTATTTGGTTGTGAAAACTATATGGAGAAAAGTGTGTTTACTTAGACTTCATTACACCCTAACTATCTTGTGTGGATGAAGGGTGTATTCCTAATAACTCATGGAGTGGCATACATATCTCTCCAATTCTATGAGCTCTTATCTCCTCCTATGCCATGCACGGTACAACCATAGGGATTGTAAACAGTGGCGCATGCGTTAAATACTACCTTAATAGCCTAGTATGCCTTGGCTACATGTTTCCCAAGACGTTCAAGCACGTTACCATAAAGGAGGTTGGCCAGTTTTCTTGAGCCTAACATTGATGGAACAATCATCCCAACAAACAACAACACACCAATTAACCAATAATTAATAGTTAGGTTTCATTAGATCTAAGCAAACACTAGAGAATTTAGCTACACATGTTAATTGAAAGACAAGCAAAAGAGATAGACAACCAACACATAGACATATTGATTGAATTAAAGTGAAGACTTATCTTTAATTAAGCATGAGGGTTCAAAGGGTTGGAAACCCTAAAAAGTACAGAAAAATCGTCTAGGGTTTGGTGCCAAAAGTTCTCCACAAAGTTCCACACTTAATGAATGCAAATTAGAAAACTATATATAGATTTTACATTCTGACGGCGTTAGGTTATAGAGGCTGACGCCGTCAGCTCGCCGCCATTAGGTTTCTCGGATGGCCTAGATCCACTTCTGACGCCGTCACCTTATAATTCCTTCTGGGCCGTCACTCTTTAAGTTATAACCTGACGGCCTACATCTTCTAACACCTGACAGCGTCAGGTGTTAATTCTCAAAATCTTTCTGGCCCGTCATTTGAAAATTGGATTTCACTCTTTTGTCAAGGCTTGCTGACGGCGTCACCTTGTGACTCTGACGCCGTCAGGTTGTAATTTCTTCATCTTTTGAGACTGTGCCGTTTTCTTCACTTTTATGCTCCAAAAACGTCCAAATATGCATGTTTTACAGAATTCCTCTCAAAAGTACCTAAAATGACAAAAGGAACGATTTAGAGCAATATTTGATCACATTTATATGAATTAGGGCTTAAATGACCCCCTAAAAGTGTAACACTTTTCGTCTCATCAGAGAACGTTTAAGCTTCATGAATGATGTTTCCACAGAAAGTGCAGGAATCTATAATACCACCTAGACTTTAAAACACCAGAGTTAAGAAGGTTCAAACTTGCATAATACATTAGTAGTTAGTGAAAAAAACCTAAAAATTAAAAATAAAAAATAAAAAATCATCAGGTTAGTTGATACGCCGCATCCTATGGAAGAGGATGCGCCGTATCGAGCCTGGAAATAATACGAATCAGAATAAAGATGCGTCGTATCCTTAACCAGGGATGCGCCGCATTAAATAAACTGACAGAATGTTTTAGAGTCTAAAAATAAAAATGCAGAAAAAATAAAAAGATATGACCAGTGCAGATGATACGCCACATTCTATGATGGAGATGCGCCGCATCTTCTGCAGGTCTGACAGACTCGACACAAACAGAAAAATAAGATAAATATTTCGGGTTGTCTCCCGGTCAGCACTTGTCTTTATTCCAGAGTCTTCAAGTTAGACTCACGTTCAGCTCCTATTTTCCGTCATCGATATCCAAATACCACTTCATGATATAATTGCTGATTAACTTATCGCGGATATATTCAGGTCCCAACTTCAATACTCCTTCGTAGAATCCCTTCATCTTTTGGTACGGATACTTGATCCCACATTGTTTGTCCTTATCATCTACATGAAGAAATGGTGAAAACATGTAGCAATATTTATTAGTGGCATGTTTAAAACTTGGGTGAGTGCGAGGCATCATAAAAGTTATAACGTCACTCCCATTTTGAAAAGTGATTTTTCCTTCAAATATTTTGGGATTGATAGCAATCTTCCTACAAAATGGTTTGCCAACAATCACATCACCCATTTCTTTATCACGATAGGCATCCATGTCTTCTACCACCGTGAAATCTGTAACAACAACAAATTCTACCAAAACAATAACTATTCCCCGGCAACGGCGCCAAAAACTTGATGCGTGGTTTTGTGACCTTACAACAGGTTTTACCTCTCGAGGGATCTCAAGAGGCTTACAACCCCACCAGGCAGTGTACCTGACCGTTGTAGTATAGGATAGTGGTAAGTACGGGGGATTGATCGTTCTCTCACAGGGAATAGTGTTCGTTAGGATAGAAAAACTACTCTAATAGGCCTAAGGGTGGAAGGAAGATTCTTTTTGTATTTTTATATTTTATGGAAAGCAAGTAAAATCTCAGTTTTGAAGGAGTGGGCGGAATTAGTTGGTGGTCAACTAACCCAAGATTACTACAATTGCAAAAGAAAATAAAATAACTAAACTATTTGGTTGTGAAAACTATATGGAGAAAAGTGTGTTTACTTAGACTTCATTACTCCCTAACTATCTTTTACCGGTTAATTGATATGTATGTTACTTGTGTGGATGAAGGGTGTATTCCTAATAACTCATGGAGTGGCATACATATCTCTCCAATTCTATGAGCTCTTATCTCCTCCTATGCCATGCACAACACAACCATAGGGATTGTAAACAGTTGCTCATGCGTTAAATACTACCTTAATAGCCTAGTATGCCTTGGCTACATGTTTCCCAAGACGTTCAAGCACGTTACCATAAAGGAGGTTGGCCAGTTTTCTTGAGCCTAACATTGATGGAACAATCATTCCAACAAACAACAACACACCAATTAACCAATAATTAATAGTTAGGTTTCATTAGATCTAAGCAAACACTAGAGAATTTAGCTACACATGTTAATTGAAAGACAAGCAAAAGAGATAGACAACCAACACATAGACATATTGATTGAATTAAAGTGAAGACTTATCTTTAATTAAGCATGAGGGTTCCAAGGGTTGGAAACTCTAAAAAGTACAGAAAAATCGTCTAGGGTTTGGTGCCAAAAGTTCTCCACAAAGTACCACACTTAATGAATGCAAATTAGAAAACTATATATAGATTTTACATTCTGACGGCGTTAGGTTATAGAGGCTGACGCCGTCAGCTAGCCGCCATTAGGTTTCTCGGATGGCCTAGATCCACTTCTGACGCCGTCACCTTATAATTCCTTCTGGGCCGTCACTCTTAAATTATAACCTGACGGCCTACATCTTCTAACACCTGACAGCGTCAGGTGTTAATTCCCAAAATCTTTCTGGCCCGTCATTTGAAAATTGGATTTCACTCTTTTGTCAAGGCTTGCTGACGGCGTCACCTTGTGACTCTGACGCCGTCAAGTTTTAATTTCTTCATCTTTTGAGACTGTGCCGTTTTCTTCACTTTTATGCTCCAAAAACGTCCAAATATGCATGTTTTCCAGAATTCCTCTCAAAAGTACCTAAAATGACAAATGGAACGATTTAGGGCAATATTTTATCACATTTATACGAATTAGGGCTTAAATGACCCCCTAAAAGCGTAACACTTTTCGTCTCATCAGAGAACGTTTAAGCTTCATGAATGATGTTTCCACAGAAAGTGCAGGAATCTATAATACCACCTAGACTTTAACACACCAGAGTTAAGAAGGTTCAAACTTGCATAATACATTAGTAGTTAGTGAAAAAAAAAACTAAAAATTAAAAATAAAAAATTAAAAATCATCAGGTTAGTCGATACGCCGCATCCTATGGAAGAGGATGCGCCGTATCGAGCCTGGAAATAATACGAATCAGAATAAAGATGCGTCGTATCCTTAACCAGGGATGCGCCGCATTAAATAAACTGACAGAATGTTTTAGAGTCTAAAAATAAAAATTAAGAAAAAATAAAAAGATATGACCAGTGCAGATGATACGCCACATTCTATGATGGAGATGCGCCGCATCTTCTGCAGGTCTGACAGACTTGACACAAACAGAAAAATAAGATAAATATTCCGGGTTGTCTCCCGGTCAGCACTTGTCTTTATTCCAGAGTCTTCAAGTTAGACTCACGTTCAGCTCCTATTTTCCGTCATCGATATCTAAATACCACTTCATGATATAATTGCTGATTAACTTATCGCGGATATATTCAGGTCCCAACTTCAATACTCCTTCGTAGAATCCCTTCATCTTTTGGTACGGATACTTGATCCTACATTGTTTGTCCTTATCATCTACATGAAGAAATGGTGAAAACATGTAGCAATATTTATTAGTGGCATGTTTAAAACATGGGTGAGTGCGAGGCATCATAAAAGTTATAACGTCACTCCCATTTTGAAAAGTGATTTTTCCTTCAAATATTTTGGGATTAATAGCAATCTTCCTGCAAAATGGTTTGCCAACAATCACATCACCCATTTCTTTATCACGATAGGCATCCATGTCTTCTACCACCGTGAAATCTGTAACAACAACAAATCTTCCAACAAAAATAGGTACGTTAATAAAAGTTCCAACAACATTCTTTCCTTTATATTCAACTTTCTTATTCATGATAGAATTATAAAAGGTTTTTGACATTACGTTAATTGGTAAAATAGGAAAGAAGTTTGCGCTAATTTGTTGGTATCCTATCATGCAAGGGAATTGTAAATTGTAGGCACAATCGACATAGATTTTTCTACCGTAATCACAAAAACTAGGATACCCTTCAAATTCATCGTAATCTCTAATGTTTATAACATTAATACTAGGGTTATCCATTATAATTTTATTTTTATTGGGTTCGTCATCTTCCACAAATCTAACATTGAATCATAATGGCTTTTTAAGATCATTTAGTTCAATATAGTCTCCATCATAGCATTCAAGTGATTTGTTTTGCACTAAGATTTCTCTCATATATCTAGCTTCTAGATCGAGGTCTACATCTTCTCCTAATCCTATCATATAAACGCCTCTAATTATGCTCTTAACCGGATTTTCACATTTATAGACTAGTTTGTCGTTCCCTACTTTTAATGATATTTTTCTTTTAAACACATTAATCTTAGCATGGGCCGTAGACAAGAAAGGTCATCCAAGGATTAAGGGAATCTTAACATCCTCGGGCATATCTAGTATTATAAAGTCTACGGGGAACACAAACTTCTCGATCCTAACTAGCACGTTTTCAGCAATCCCCTTAGGTCGTTTTACAGTTTTATCAGCCAATTCAATAAGCAGCTTAGTTGGTGCCAATTTTCCTAGTCCTAGGGTAGTGAATGTCTTAAGGGGCATAACACTAACACTAGCTCCTAAGTCAACTAATGAATTATTGAAAGACATGTTATTAATTGAACAAGGTAGAGTAAAAATTCCTGGGTCTTTTTCTTTATGAGGCAAGGCATGTAGATCGGTTGCAGAGCTCTCTTTTTTTATTGCAGCCTTGACCTCCTCTTCAATTCTTGACTTGTTGGATCGATATACTCTGACCAAACTAACTATGTATCTTGTTAAGGGTTTAGTAATCTTGGATAAATCCTAAACTACTAACAATGAAACACTGAATAACTTTATTAAGTATGCGGAATCTACTTCAACAAAGCCAAGAAGAATAATAAACTTCAATGATCTTATTAAAACCTTTGAACCTGCTTACGTACACAGATTCACCAACAACCCTAATAACTCTAATATCGAACTTGTATTGTATCTCTAATCGTATATCTCTAATGCCAACCTAGGGATTGGTATGTGCTTATTCACATACCTTTTATTCACCATTATTAGACTATTATAGACCAAAAACTAACGTTAAAAGCCAAAGATATCGTGTTTTTGTGTTTATGACTGTGCAGGTAAGGACATTGCAGAAACAACATGAAAAGCAACCTAAAAGCCTATAACGAGCACGAGATGTGGAAAAAAGTTCTAAAGTCAAGCAAAAGATGAAATATACTTAAGAAAAGCCCGTGAAGACAAATTATTTCTCAAAGGTCAAGAAAATGAAAGAGACGCTTAATCGAAGTTCAAAGATGATTATGAAGTTAAACTTTCTTAATCCGAGCAAGTGATCACTTTTAAGCTTTTGAAGACCTTTGGAAAGCTCGTCAACATGACACCTCAAGTTAAAAGGACTTATGTTTCATTTTGAAAAAGTTTAGTAGCTTTGTATCTTAAGTTTACGCTTAGTTTTCATGAAATGTAAAAGACTAGGGGGCTAAGTGCACACAATGTAAAAAGGAAAGCCTCCTTGGCTCCCTTAAATATCACCCCTAGCCTTCATTTTGTCTAGTTAGTTTTTAGTGAGTCTTAGTTTATTTTCTGGAAAACTCAAGTCCCGTTGGTCTGGACCGTTTACCGTTGCCCAAGTTTTTCCTTATGGTACTATTGAACTTTCTCAACCAAATGGGCCAAATTTTAAGGTAAACGGTCATCGTTTAAAACATTACTTTGGAGGGGACATACCATCTTTGGTTATCCCGGATCTCCAGACTTTTCCCAAGGACAACTAATTCGGGATCGAGTCAAGCTAAGTGACTCGGTGACCAAAAACAAAGCGCTTCGTGGGAGGCACCCCATGCTTATCCATCTATGCTTTTTAGTATCTAATAAGTAACGTGAGGAGGGCGACCTCTTCCAATCTTGTATTTGCTTGGTTGTTTATGTTTGTGCAGATTTCCCCAATTCATGATGACTCTCGTGCTCGTGGATCGTCTCATCTCCACTCGAGTCCCATGTATTGATGCTTGCTTGGAAATCATATATCCAAATCTTATCGACTAATGGTATCTTTGGCATACTTAATAAACGGCCTTAGATTTATTGTTAGGATTACCCTTACCTTTAAAACATTGAGGACAATGTTTATCTTTAGTCTGGGGGGGTGAATCTTCGATTTGATTGACCTAGCACTTTCACCTTTGCCGTTTACTTACGCAACCCCGTTTTTCCTCAAAAAACCAAAAAAAAATTGAAAAATTTTGAAAAATTCCAAAGAAAAAATGAGAAAAATATATAAAAATTATGCAAAAATAAAATAAAAGTTTTGACACCGCGTTTGACTTTCCTACTAGGTAAGAGTGAGAATAAAAATTTTGACTTGATCCGGGCGTGTTGAGCCCTAGCTTGTCTCCCTTACCCAATATAATCTTTAAAAATGATTATGGCTAAGTATCCGCGGATCTCATTATTTGAGATTTTAAATTTGCAGAGAACGTGAAATGATAGAGTTTCTTTAGAAGTTAGATGCTAAGCATAGAGTAGTTGGATCTCTTTAAAGCTCATCGAAGGTACTCATGTCTTTTTGTTCCCACAAAATTGCTTCACCCCATATCTGTGCAAAATAATTAAGGATGTTAGGTTTAGCCGATGAGTAGTTCTTTATCTTCTTAAGAGAATCTTTGCTTGAAAAATTGGTACACATCAAGGATACACGCCCGTTATATCGAGTTGTATTGTATTGTATTTCGTTGAATAAGCGTAGTACGCATGTGGTTTCGGAGCTACCCTAAAGCCCGTTGTTATGTATGAGCTAAGGTGCTTTAAGACTTCGGATTGAGATCGGGCCTTGGATCCTAGATTCCAACCCTAGCAGTTGGCAGTAGGTCTTGGATTGAAACCGTGAAGGTTCGGAGTTGAGAAGTAACTGAGGGAAATAAAAAAATAATAATAATAAAAAAAATCCAAGAATAAGGATGTATGTTGAAGATTTATGGATTATGAGCTTATGTGTTAAGACTAAAGTTGGTAGCACGTGAGGTGCATGCGAATGATCCTAGATCGGGCGCATGAGGTGCACGTGAAGGTACTCTCCAACTTATGTCTCTTTTGATGTACTCCAAAGTCTTTGTACGTATCCAATATCCTTGATGTGGACCACATTTCTCTAGCAAATCTTCTTAAGAGAAGATCGATAACTACTTAGCGTTTGAATTTGCTATCTTTATCGGACTAAAAAAAATATATGAAACGAGATGCTTATGAAGAAATTCATTTCTCTTACAAAAATAAAATAATGAGATACAAAAATAGGAAAATGGGAGCAAGCGGTACACGAGTAACTTCCATGGGTAGCGTTGGCATCTAACTTGTAATTAAACAATGATCCGTTTTTACGCTTAGTTTGGGGGCTTGTGAAAAATCAGGGACGATGAATTTTATCCAATCGGTCACTTTTCTATGAATCGTGTTCTTGCTCTATGACCTTTAATCGTTATTGAAAGATAATGAAAGTCAAGAACTCCGTCATAAGCTAAAGAAGTGTAATATATGATGTACATAGTCAATAATGGAAACTCGGGGCGTTTTAGGGAATAAATGATTTTGTATCTCCTTTGAATGTTTTGCTACTTTTCAAAGTTAGTAAAGAGAGGTGTGAAATTATTTATCTTTAAGGTGTGATGTGATTACATTGCGTGAGGACACGCAATACCTTAGTCTGGGGGATTTTGGTATGTGCTTATTCACCTACCTTTTATTCACCATTATTAGACTATTATAGACCAAAAACTAACGTTAAAAGCCAAAGATATCGTGTTTTTGTGTTTATGACTGTGCAGGTAAAGACATTGCAGAAACAACATGAAAAGCAACCTAAAAGCCTATAACGAGCACGAGATGTGGAAAAGAGTTCTAAAGTCAAGCAAAAGATGAAATATACTTAAGAAAAGCCCGTGAAGACAAATTATTTCTCAAAGGTCAAGAAAATGAAAGAGACGCTTAATCGAAGTTCAAAGATGATTATGAAGTTAAACTTTCTTAATCCGAGCAAGTGATCACTTTTAAGCTTTTGAAGACCTTTGGAAAGCTCGTCAACATGTCACCTCAAGTTACAAGGACTTAAGTTTCATTTTGAAAAAGTTTAGTAGCTTTGTATCTTAAGTTTACGCTTAGTTTTCATGAAATGTAAAAGACTAGGGGGCTAAGTGCACACAATATAAAAAGGAAAGCCTCCTTGGCTCCCTTAAATATCACCCCTAGCCTTCATTTTGTCTAGTTAGTTTTTAGTGAGTCTTAGTTTATTTTCATGTATTAGTGTAAGTTTATTTTATGCAAGTTATTATTTTCATTTCTTAAATCTTTTCCTAGCTTATTTTGTCTCTCCATCTCAATCTTTCTTTTACATCTTTTAATCTTTTGAGCTTATTTTCTTGTCTTAATAATCTACATAAAGCTTTTATAAAACTTTCCACCACCTTTGCATGTAACCTTTATTCGTATGGTTTGACGAATGGGTTAGGGCTTGGATTTGGTGTCGTGGCTTATTAGTGACTTATTTAACATCTTAAAATCATTCTCTACATAGTTTTTATTAGTTTTATTTAGATTTAATCATAAGTTTCATGTATTAAAAAAGGTTCCAGCTTCTAAATTTGGTTTTTGCGAGTTTGGTGTCAAAGATTTAGGGTTTAGTGAGTATAAAACTTACCTTAGCGAGTATGGAGTTTTTCTTAGGTTCCTTGCGAGTATGAGTTGTGTTTTTGCGAGTATCACATTTATTTTCTATTGCGAGTATGAAAGTTCATGTTTAGCGAGTATGATCTTTATTATTTTAGCGAGTTTGACAAATTTTATAGCGAGTATGCTTCTAAGTTAGCGAGTATCAAACTTGGCTAACATTTCTTGCGAGTATCAAACTGGTATTAGCGAGTATGGACAAGTCTCTTGCGAGTATGATCTAGTTGCGAGTATGGTTTATTGATTTTTGCGAGTATGAGTCTTTTATAGTGAGTATCATTTTAAGGTTATTTTTGAGTCAAGTCTTGTTTACTAATTTTCATTTCTCGTTCCTTTTATAAGCCGGTCTAGGCTTTTATTTACCTCATCATTCCATTGAGTGAGGTTTTGTTTAGTTATTTTCTAAACGTAACTCTGCCGAAATTTCTTAAAACCTTTTTAGTTTTATTTAATTTAACTTCTTCTCTAATTAGTTTAAGTTTAGCTCGTTTAATCTTTAAACTTATTACTTAGTTTAATTTTTCTCTTTGTTAATTAAAATCAAAATCCCAAAAACATTTTCCTTTTTACTTTCTTTTATATTTTAAAGTCTTAACTTCATTTCTCTTTTGTTTAATCTTTTCTTATGTTTTCTTTTCTAGTTAAACTTATTTCTTATCTTGTTCTTTATTTCATTTAAGCTTTAAACTAGTTTTCGTAGTATAAACTAAAACCAAATCTCATTTTTCAAACTTATTCATCTCACATAACTCACGACTCGAGTGACAAGATCAATTCAACCCTCGTTGGGACAACGATCCGTGGTTTACAAGCTTGCTTGCTAGATCGCGACGATCAAATTTATGGCGCCGCTGCCGGGGAGCGGTTGATAAGATTAAGTCATTAGATTATTGAGTATTATGTTTTGAAGAACCTTCTTTTAGAAGTTATCATTTTTTATAAACATAAAAACAACTAAAAATTATAAAACCTATAAAAGCCAAAAATATTTTTCATTTTTCTTTTATAAAACATAAAAACCAAAAAGATTTTCTTTTCTAACTTACTTTTTCAATTTGTTTCACTTTGATTTGTTTCAATTTGTATGAACACTCGTTCCTCTTATAACGAGCTTTTTCCACCACTTTCTAATCCCGAGAGTCTTCTAAGGCGTCCAAACCGAGTTAATTCTCCAAATCTCGAGGAAATGAATAACAACAACAACAACGGTGCACAAGCCAACGGGGGTCCCAACGAAGGAGATCCCCAACCTCTTCATGATTTACGTCCAATAGAGGAACAACTCCAATCACCTTTCCAAGGTGTGAGGAGAGCCATTTTGATTCCCGACATTCAAGCAAATCACTTTGAAATCAATCATGGGTTACTCAATCTCATTTCGGGTATTTCCTTTAACGGGTTTGATCACGAAGATCCTCATGTTCACATTCGGAACATAACCGACATTGCTGAAACAATTAAAATCAACCAAGTTCCTTATAATGTTGTCAAAATGAAATTGTTTCCCTTTTCTCTCAAAGGAGCTGCTCGTACTTGGCTAGACAAAGAACCCCCCAATTCGATTCATACTTGGGATGATTTGGCTAGCAAGTTCCTTAACCATTTCTGTCCACCTTAAAAAACCTCAAATCTTCGTACTCAAATTTTTCGTTTCCAACAAACTTTCGATGAATCATTCAGC
>LBNU01022647.1:68489-83774 GCA_014162995.1 Artemisia annua
GCCAAAGTCGATGTTATCGCAAAACTACCTCATCCCACGACCGTCAAGGGAATTCGAAGTTTCCTCGGTCATGCTGGCTTTTATAGACGTTTTATACAAGACTTTTCCAAAATAGCCCAACCATTGACTCACTTTTTAGAAAAGGATGCCCCGTTTAATTTTACCAATGAATGTATTGATGCATTTAATACCCTTAAAAAGAAGTTAACGGAGGCTCCTATTTTAGTTGCCCCCGATTGGGATTTGCCCTTTGAATTAATGTGCGATGCAAGTGACTATGCAATCGGGGCAGTCCTGGGGCAACGCAAGGACAAATATTTTCGGCCTATACACTATGCAAGCAAAACCATGAATAGTGCTCAATTTCATTATACCACAACTGAAAAAGAGATGTTGGCAGTGATCTATGCTTTTGAAAAATTTCGACCATTTCTTCTTTTAAAGAAATGCATAGTGTATACGGACCATTCAGCCTTAAAATACCTGATGACCAAACCTGATGCTAAACCAAGACTTATGCGCTGGGTCCTCCTCCTTCAAGAATTCAAAGTTGAAATCCACGACAAGAAAGGAGCAGAAAACCTAGCTGTTGACCATTTGTCCCGTCTTGAAAATCCTCATCAAGGTGTTCTCGAGAAAAAGGATATTGATGACTCATTTCCTCTCGAGGCCCTTGAGAGTGTGTCACTTTGTGATTCCAGTACCCCATGGTTTGCCGATTTTGCAAACTACCATGCGGGGAATTTTATCAGAAAAGGAATGTCGACCCAGGACAAAAAGAAATTTTTCAAAGATGTTAAACATTATTTTTGGGAAGACCCTTATTTGTTCAAAGTTTGTGCCGACCAAATCATTCGGAGATGTGTCCATGGTAAAGAGGCCGAAGCTATTTTGATGGCATGCCACAATGGCCCCACAGGGGGACATCATGGTGCCAATCTTACTGCTAAAAAAGTTTTTGACTCCGGTTTCTTCTGGCCTTCGATCTACCGCGATGCACAGGACCTGGTGAAGTCTTGTGACGCGTGCCAACGACAAGGAAAAATTTCGCAGCGGGATGAGATGCCTCAAAACTCCATCCAAGTTTGTGAAATCTTTGACGTTTGGGGAATCGATTTCATGGGACCATTTCCATCTTCAAACAAAAACAAATACATCCTCGTGGCAGTCGATTATCTTTCTAAATGGGTTGAAGCAAAAGCTTTTCCAACTAACGACGCCCGAGTGGTTGTAAAATTTTTGAAAAGTTTGTTTGCCAGATTCGGTACACCTCGAGCTATTATCAGTGACCGTGGAACTCATTTTTGTAATGACCGATTTTCAAAAGTTATGTCAAAATATGGTGTTACCCATCGACTTAGTACCGCTTATCATCCTCAAACTAGTGGTCAAGTCGAGGTGTCGAATCGTGGTCTAAAAAGAATTTTGGAAAGAACCGTGGGTGAGAATCGTTCTTCTTGGTCGGACAAGTTAGATGATGCACTCTGGGCCTTCCGCACAGCTTATAAAACACCAATTGGTTGTACCCCTTACAAGCTCGTGTACGGAAAGGCATGTCATCTTCCGATTGAGCTAGAGCATCGCGCCTACTGGGCTTTAAAACATGTGAATTATGATTTAAAAACCGCGGGTGATCACCGAAAAATCCAGTTGAATGAGTTGAATGAACTCCGAGATCAAGCTTATGAAAATTCTTTGATTTATAAGGAGAAAACAAAACGGATTCATGATTCAAAAATCAAAAATCGTGTTTTTAATGTCGGTGATCAAGTTTTGCTTTTTAACTCAAGGTTAAAAATATTTTCTGGAAAGCTAAAGTCCCGTTGGTCTGGACCGTTTACCGTTGCCCAAGTTTTTCCTTATGGTACTGTTGAACTTTTTAACCAAAATGGGGAACATTTTAAGGTAAACGGTCATCGTTTGAAACACTACTTTGGAGGGGATCTACCTTTGGTGATCCCGGATCTCCAAACTTTCCCCAAGGACAACTAAATTCGGGGATAGAGTCAAGCTAAGTGACTCGATGATCAAAAACAAAGCGCTTCGTGGGAGGCACCCCATGCTTATCCATCTATGTTTTCTAGTTTCTAATAAGTAACGCGAGGAGGGCGACCTCTTCCAATCTTGTGTTTGCTTGGTTGTTTGTGTTTGTGCAGGATTTCTCCAATTCATGATGACTCTCGTGCTCGTGGATCGTCTCATCTCCACTCGAGTCCCATGTCTTGCTGCTTGCTTGGAAATCCTATATCCAAATCTTATCGACTAATGGTATCTTTGGCATACTTAATAAACGGCCTTAGATTTATTGTTAGGATTACCCTTACCTTGAAAACATTGAGGACAATGTTTATCTTTAGTCTGGGGGGGTGAATCTTCGATTTGATTGACCTAGCACTTTCATCTTTGTCGTTTACTTACGCAACCCCGTTTTCCTCAAAAATCCAAAAAAATTGAAAAATTTTGAAAATTTTCAAAGCAAAAAGCACAAAAAAATGAGAAAAATATAAAAATACAAAAATAGAATAAAAGTTTTGACACCGAGTTTGACTTTCCTACTAGGTAAGAGTGGGAATAAAAATTTTGACTTGATCCGGGCGTGTTGAGCCCTAGCATGTTCCCTTAACCAAAGATGATCATAAAAGCTTTTGCTAGTTTTGTACACAAGGAGCTACTCTTTTGTCGGCTCCCGTACTTTACTTTATATATGCATGGCTTAAAATTATCGGCTAAGTATCCGCGGATCTCATTATTTGAGATTTTCAAAATGCGGAGAATGAGATATGATAGTGTTTATTTAGAAGTTAGTTACCATACGTGGAGTAGTGGTTCTCTTTAAAGCTCATCGAAGGTACTTGTGGCCTTTCGTTCCCATCAGCTTGTTTCACCCCATATCTTGTGTGCTAATTAAAGATGTTAGGTTTAGCCGATGAGTAGTTCTTTATCTTCTTAAGAGAATCTTTGCTTGGGAAATTGGGTACACATCATGGATACACGTCAGTTGAGTTGTATTGTATATCGTTGAATAAGCGTAGTACGCATGTGGTTTCGGAGCTACCCTAAAGCCCGTTGTTATGTATGAGCTAAGGTGCTTTAAGACTTCGGATTGAGATCGGGCCTTGGATCCTAGATTCCAACCCTAGCAGTTGGCGGTAGGTCTTGGATTGAAACCGTGAAGGTTCGGAGTTGAGAAGTAACTGAGGGAAGTAAAAAAAAAATCCAAGAATAAGGATGTATGTTGAAGATTTATGGATTATGAGCTTATGTGTTAAGACTAAAGTTTGTAGCACGTGAGGTGCATGCGAATGATCCTAGATCGGGCGCATGAGGTGCACGTGAAGGTACTCTCCAACTTATGTCTCTTTTGATGTACTACAAAGTCTTTGTACGTATCCAATATCCTTGATGTGGACCACATTTCTCTAGCAAACCTTCTTAAGAGAAGATCGATACTTAGCGTTTGAATTTGGTATCTTTATCGGACTAAAAAAAAATATATGAAACGAGATGCTTATGAAGAAATTCATTTCTCTCACAAAAATAAAATAATGAGATACAAAAATAGGAAAATGGGAGCAAGCGGTACACGAGTAACTTCCATGGGTAGCGTTGGCATCTAAATTGTAATTAAACAATGATCCGTTTTTAACCTTAGTTTGGGGGCTTGTGAAAAATCAGGGACGATGAATTTTATCCAATCGGTCACTTTTCTATGAATCGTGTTCTTGCTCTATGACCCTTAATCGTTATTGAAAGATAATGAAAGTCAAGCACTCCGTCATAAGCTAAAGAAGTGTAATATATGATGTACATAGTCAATAATGGAAACTCGGGGCATTTTAGGGAATAAATGATTTTGTATCTCCTTTGAACGTTTTGCTACTTTTCAAAGTTAGTAAAGAGAGGCGTGAAATTATTTATCTTTAAGTCGTGATGTGATTACATTGCGTGAGGACACGCAATACCTTAGTCTGGGGGGATTTTGGTATGTGCTTATTCACCTACCTTTTATTCACCATTATTAGACTATTATAGACCAAAAACTAACGTTAAAAGCCAAAGATATCGTGTTTTTGTGTTTATGACTGTGCAGGTAAGGACATTGCAGAAACAACATGAAAAGCAACCTAAAAGCCTATAACGAGCACAAGATGTGGAAAAGAGTTCTAAAGTCAAGCAAAAGATGAAATATACTTAAGAAAAGCCCGTGAAGACAAATTATTTCTCAAAGGTCAAGAAAATGAAAGAGACGCTTAATCGAAGTTCAAAGATGATTATGAAGTTAAACTTTCTTAATCCGAGCAAGTGATCACTTTTAAGCTTTTGAAGACCTTTGGGAAGCTCGTCAACATGTCACCTCAAGTTACAAGGACTTAAGTTTCATTTTGAAAAAGTTTAGTAGCTTTGTATCTTAAGTTTACACTTAGTTTTCATGAAATGTAAAAGACTAGGGGGCTAAGTGCACACAATGTAAAAAGGAAAGCCTCCTTGGCTCCCTTAAATATCACCCCTAGCCTTCATTTTGTCTAGTTAGTTTTTAGTGAGTCTTAGTTTATTTTCATGTATTAGTGTAAGTTTATTTTATGCAAGTTATTATTTTCATGTCTTAAATCTTTTCCTAGCTTATTTTGTCTCTCCATCTCACTCTTTCTTTTACATCTTTTAATCTTTTGAGCTTATTTTCTTGTCTTAATAATCTACATAAAGCTTTTATAAAACTTTCCACCATCTTTGCATGTAACCTTTATTCGTATGGTTTGACGAATGGGTTAGGGCTTGGATTTGGTGTCGTGGCTTATTAGTGACTTATTTAACATCTTAAAATCATTCTCTACATAGTTTTTATTAGTTTTATTTAGATTTAATCATAAGTTTCATGTATTAAAAAAGGTTCCAGCTTCTAAATTTGGTTTTTGCGAGTTTGGTGTCAAAGATTTAGGGTTTAGCGAGTATAAAACTTACCTTAGCGAGTATGGAGTTTTTCTTAGGTTCCTTGCGAGTATGAGTTGTGTTTTTGCGAGTATCACATTTATTTTCTATTGTGAGTATGAAAGTTCATGTTTAGCGAGTATGATCTTTATTATTTTAGCTAGTTTGACAAATTTTATAGCGAGTATGCTTCTAAGTTAGCGAGTATCAAACTTGGCTAACATTTCTTGCGAGTATCAAACTGGTATTAGCGAGTATGGACAAGTCTCTTGCGAGTATGATCTAGTTGCGAGTATGGTTTATTGATTTTTGCGAGTATGAGTCTTTTATAGTGAGTATCATTTTAAGGTTATTTTGAGTCAAGTCTTGTTTACTAATTTTCATTTCTCGTTCCTTTTATAAGCCGGTCTAGGCTTTTATTTACCTCATCATTCCATTGAGTGAGGTTTTGTTTAGTTATTTTCTAAACGTAACTCTGCTGAAATTTCTTAAAACCTTTTTAGTTTTATTTAGTTTAACTTCTTCTCTAATTAGTTTAAGTTTAGCTCATTTAATCTTTAAACTTATTACTTAGTTTAATTTTTCTCTTTGTTAATTAAAATCAAAATCCCAAAAACATTTTCCTTTTTTACTTTCTTTTATATTTTAAAGTCTTAACTTCATTTCTCTTTTGTTTAATCTTTTCTTATGTTTTCTTTTCTAGTTAAACTTATTTCTTATCTTGTTCTTTATTTCATTTAAGCTTTAAACTAGTTTTCGTAGTATAAACTAAAACCAAATCTCATCTTTCAAACTTATTCATCTCACATAACTCACGACTCGAGTGACAAGATCAGTTCAACCCTCGTTGGGACAACGATCCGTGGTTTACAAGCTTGCTTGCTAGATCGCGACGATCAAATTTATGCTTTTATAGGCATAAGAAAAACCCTAGTCGGTTTACAATACTTGAACGACAAGTAAACTAACTCTAACTTAGAACATTCTAGATTTACATAATAATCCTTAAACAATTTGCATGATTTGCATGTCAGTCCTTTTACTTCAGCAGCACTTTGACGAGCAGTTCTTTGACTTTATTCTTTGAGCAGTACTTTGACCTTTATATGAGAGCAGTACTTTGNCGAACCTGCTGGTTCATTTCTTAGCCACTTATTAGCAGCTCCTTTGAGTGAAATTGGGAAGACCCGAAGCATAAGTTGATCATCAGAGACTCCTTCTGTAGTGAATAAATCTGCAATCTCTAGGACTTTTTCCACATGTTCATTAGCATCTTCATTCTCTCTCCCATTGAAAGCATTCTCTCTTAATTCTTTGAAAAACTGACCCTTCAACTCAAACTTTGACTTTTCGTCAAACTTTGGTCTAGCAACTCCTGAACTGTAGTCGGATCGGGTTTTGTTCATGTATTCCTCCATGGTTTCAACAAAATTTTTATTTTTTTATTTTTTCACGTTTTTTTTAGTGGCCGAAAAAATCATATGTGAGATATCATATGTGATATTACATATCACATGTGATATTACATATCACATGCGATATTAGTGTAATATCACATTGATATGTAATATCATATGTGATATATCATATGTGATTTTTTCGGTCACGGAAAAAAACGTGAAAAAACGAAAAAAAAAAAAATTGTCGAAAATATATCAAAGTACCTATCTATAGAAAGATAATTAAATGCTCGCCGTAACGGTATAATTTTTTTCGCTTAACGATTAACGGTCTGAAAGATATTAATATTTGAAAAAAATGGATGAAAGCGGGTTTTTTAAATTATTGGGATTAATCTCATCCATTAGATCAAATAAAGATGAATGGTAAATGTTAGTCCCTTCGCATGTAAAAAAAGTTTGGTCCTCAAATGATCTTATAGCTTAAACAATTTATATCAAAAATCTTAGAATTTAATCTTCTTTCATTTAAGGTCAGTTTTTCTCCATATACAATTTTTTTTAAAAATTTCGATTCTTAAATTTTAAGGTTTAGAAAAATCATTTTGTAATCAATTTCAGCTGCGATGCGTACAAAATCAAACGCATCGAACTGATTAATAGAGGGGGCAGACAATGGTGTAACAGTGTATAATAGTTGTGTTGTATGTGAGGAGAAGGTAATCTTTGAATATCAAAAATAGTTATATTTTTAACAATATGCCACAAAAGTGAGTCAAGTTAAAAATAAGTGTCTATCATGGGTCATGTTTTTGCAAATTTCCCTAAAGTTATTCTAATGATGATAACATGAGTTTCAGGACTTTACGCAAATAGAGTGGTATATTGCTTCACCGTACCAATTTTCATAATTTAACAAAAATAAAACAGGCTTTCGTTCCCAACTAGGCAGTGAATAAAACTAATGTTCGCACTGCATTAGGATTATAACAATGAGGGGGTGTTTCTTTTTCCACTTAGCTAAGGATATGGACCCATTAACTATAATTTAATATTTATTTTTACATTGGGGCCTACTCATTTCCATTAATTCTTCTATATGTGGAGGGTGTAAAATATGAACTCCTCCCCATTAAGAGGAAGTAATAGAGGTGGGGCCTACTCATTTCCTTAGCTAAGAGAAAAAAGAAACACCCCCTGAGTTTATAAGAAAAATACAAAGCTAGTAAATTTAATAATGTTCCCCCAGCACTCGGTAGCAGTAGAATAGCAACAAACTGGCACCATATGTCAGTTGCTCATCCCCATTTGAGCCATTTCCAATTTTAACCGTTCCGGAACACAGTCAATGCATATTCTTAGGACCTTTATACCATAGCTGCAAAAAACCAAAGGTAACCTTTAATAACCAAAAAAAGCAGTTAATAGCCATAACAACTCTAAAGATGAACAAGATTAATAGTTGGATCCACATAACAGAGGACATCATATCACCATGAACAGTAAATATATAATTCCATTTCAGATTAAGACAAAAAATGAAGCTGCAAGCCTAACTGCCATTACATCTGGAATGGGAACACCATATACTCCCCTGCTGATCCTATACATTTAAGTAACTGAGGACCAAAACCTTATGACCCTCAACATATTAACACTGAAATGATAAGCAACTTCACCTAAACCAAGCATGACCTGACACATCGAGATTCCATCATAGCTGTTTTAGTGTTAAATTTATGTCCAGTACTCGCTCTAATATAATAACCAATCAACACAATANGGTGTAAAATATGAACTCCTCCCCATTAAGAGGAAGTAATAGAGGTGGGGCCTACTCATTTCCTTAGCTAAGAGAAAAAAGAAACACCCCCTGAGTTTATAAGAAAAATACAAAGCTAGTAAATTTAATAATGTTCCCCCAGCACTCGGTAGCAGTAGAATAGCAACAAACTGGCACCATATGTCAGTTGCTCATCCCCATTTGAGCCATTTCCAATTTTAACCGTTCCGGAACACAGTCAATGCATATTCTTAGGACCTTTATACCATAGCTGCAAAAAACAAAAGGTAACCTTTAATAACCAAAAAAAGCAGTTAATAGCCATAACAACTCTAAAGATGAACAAGATTAATAGTTGGATCCACATAACAGAGGACATCATATCACCATGAACAGTAAATATATAATTCCATTTCAGATTAAGACAAAAAATGAAGCTGCAAGCCTAACTGCCATTACATCTGGAATGGGAACACCATATACTCCCCTGCTGATCCTATACATTTAAGTAACTGAGGACCAAAACCTTATGACCCTCAACATATTAACACTGAAATGATAAGCAACTTCACCTAAACCAAGCATGACCTGACAAATCGAGATTCCATCATAGCTGTTTTCATGTTAAATTTATGTCCAGTACTCGCTCTAATATAATAACCAATCAACACAATACCCCTATGCGGCTACGCTTCACGAAAGTCACAGATTGGAAATTATAAATACCAAAAAAGACAATAAGATGCTTTTCTCAGATTTAGGCGCATCATAAGTTTTACCCGTTAGTAATGAAGAAAGAGCATATTCTAGGAGTTTAACGAAAGACCGTGATCAGAAAGACATTAACTACGAACAGGTCTTTTATTCGTATTATTTTTTTATATCAAGCTTTGAAGAGAATAATAATTGGATAGTTGACTTTTATTAGAAATTCACACGTTACACCAATTGTTGTGCGCAATGAGGCTAGAATAAACCCTGCCAATCCTACTAAGTAAGGCCCCGATTTTGAAAAGGTGAACACCATAGTAAATCATCTATTTGTTGCTCAAGCCACTCTCTATGATTGCTTTTAACATATTCACATATCAACATTATTTCTGATCTTCCAGGTAACTGACTTTGAAAGTCGTTTTAAGTCTATTCAAAGCATCATCGATCTTGAAAACTTGAAGGTCACAGGTGACGTATGATTTGGGAGTGATGTTAGTCAGTTCTTGACTAACTAGCACTCTGTACCATCTTGAAAGTTATAACAAACATTAACGTTTTCGAAATGGAGCTGAAATATTCCCACCGTAAGAACATCTCCCTGCATTTACCCAAACTTGGCATTTTTAAAGGTCTCAAATTGACGAACTTTCTGATGTTTCTTGTGTGATGTTTGCAGTGATTTGAGCTACAACAATAACACAGTGAATCTGATCCGGTGAATAGACTTTTCATGGACGGTGGAGAGATAAGATACAAAAAAGAAGTAGAAGAAAGGTGATACTGCTGCAGTGTCTGCTTCTAAAGAAGCTGCATCTTCACCACCGTGGCCATGGCAGAACATGGTTGAGAATCTACAGTTGGCGCACCAAAAGCTTTATGTTATCATTGATCTAATTAATACTGTAACTCACATACCACAACAAAGGAAGCAAGATGAAGATCTCAGTATGCCAAGCAAATCAAAATCTTCAACTCTAATTTTGGTTACATTTATTTTAATGCACCTTTTATCTACTCAACCTTCACCCTCTTAACTTTAAATTATTTAAGATAATACAGAAAATCAACAATGTAAGTGGTCTTGAGCGGTTGATGCGTGGTTTTGTAACCTTACAACAGGTTTTACCTCTTGAGGGATCTCAGGAGGTTTACAACCCCACCAGGCAGTGTACCTGACTATAGTAGTATAGGATAGTGGTAAGACGGGGGATTGATCGTTCTCTCACAGGGAATAGTGTTCGTTAGGATAGAAAAACTACTCTAATAGGCCTAAGGGTGGAAGGAAGATTCTTTTTGTATTTTTATGTTTTTATGAAAGCAAATTAAAATCTCGGTTTATAGGGAGTGGGCGGAATTAGCTGCTAGTCAACTAACCCAAAATTACTACTATTGCAAAAGAAAATAAAATAACTAAACTATTTGGTTGTGAAAACTATATGGAGAAAAGTGTGTTTACTTAGACTTCATTACTCCCTAACTATCTTTTACCGGTTAATTGATATGTATTTTACTTGTGTGGATGAAGAGTGTATTCCTAATAACTCATGGAGTGGCATACATATCTCTCCAATTCTATGAGCTCTTATCTCCTCCTATGCCATGCACGGCACAACCATAGGGATTGTAAACAGTGGCTCATGCGTTAAATACTACTTTAATAGCCTAGTATGCCTTGGCTACATGTTTCCCAAGACGTTCAAGCACGTTACCATAAAGGAGGTTGGCCAGTTTTCTTGAGCCTAACATTGATGGAACAATCATCCCAACAAACAACAACACACACCAATTAACCAATAATTAATAGTTAGGTTTCATTAGATCTAAGCAAACACTAGAGAATTTAGCTACACATGTTAATTGAAAGACAAGCAAAAGAGATAGATAACCAACACATAGACATATTGATTGAATTAAAGTGAAGACTTATCTTTAATTAAGCATGAGGGTTCCAAGGGTTGGAAACCCTAAAAATTACAGAAAAATCATCTAGCGTTTGGTGCCAAAAGTTCTCCACAAAGTTCCACACTTAATGAATGAAAATTAGAAAACTATATATAGATTTTACATTCTGACGGCGTCAGAGGCTGACGCCGTCAGGTCGCCGCCATTAGGTTTCTCGGATGGCCTAGATCCACTTCTAACGCCGTCACCTTGTAATTCCTTCTGGGCCGTCACTCTTTAAGTTATAACCTGACGGCCTACATTTTCTATCACCTGACGGCGTCAGGTGTTAATTCTCAAAATTCCTCTGGCCCGTCATTTGATAATTGGTTTCCACTCTTTTGTCAAGGCTTGCTGACGGCGTCACCTTGTGACTCTGACGCCGTCAAGTTTTGAGACTTTGCCGTTTTCTTCACTTTTATGCTCCAAAAACGTCCAAATATGCATGTTTTCCAGAATTCCTCTCAAAAGTACCTAAAATGACAAAAGGAACGATTTAGGGCAATATTTGATCACATTTATACGAATTAGGGCTTAAATGGCCCCCTAAAAGTGTAACACTTTTCGTCTCATCAAATACCCTTACACTTGAGATTTGCTTGTCCTCAAGCAAATGAGCTTTTATTCCAATCAAAATATGAGTTAGGGGTCATTTAACACGAATATAAAAGTAATTACAACAAATAGTTATTAGACCCTAATCATAACAAGCACGGAAATCGTACACTAGCACCTCACAAATAGTGTTTGGATTCTCTCATCTCTCAAATGTCATAAAGTTATATCTCATAATTGGAAACGGAAAATAACACTCACTACCTGTCATAGCAAATAGATTACCATAAGCTTGGGAAAGGATCAATTACTCCTCCACTAGGCGTAAGCACCTAAGATAAACTATCAAAGAGGGCTTTCCAAAGGGTTGTAACGTAAGGTGTAGGGATATGATAAACACGGTTTGGTTGGAATAAAGGGTATTTTAGATGTGGCAAGCTAATTATCATGATCAAATACATGCACTATACATTGTTGCTTAAGTCAAGACTCGACTCGATCTTAAACTAAAAATGAAATAACAAAAACTAAAAGGAAAAAAAAGGAAACGGGATGGTAGTCCGTATGTTTTCTACTTCTCTTTTTCACATTTTTTTGTATTTTTCTTGATTTTTCGATTTTTTTTCCATACACTCTTACCCTACCATCCCAAAATAATACATCATAGGGGAGTTGCATTCCCCTTACACTTGAATCTTTACATAACATTACAATCACTATTCTAATGACTCGAATTAAGATAATTGAAAAACTTGGAGTACTTTTAAAATATTTAGCACATATGGGGGTAACAATGTTGCTCTTCCCCATTACTCCATTACACTAGTACTTTACCCATGAGTCCCATGAGTCCCAAAACAATATGTACAAGGATATGACTTAACTTAGCAACCATGTAATTGACCGGATAATTAACTAAGGGTTTAACAAATGTTTTCACAATAATGCACCAAAGGTGGGTGCATACAAGGTAGGCTAAGGCGATTTGGGTGTACATTTAGTGGGGTGTAAACAAATTCTCACTTTGAGTAAGATGCTCAAAGATCGAAACAAAAGGATAGGCTCGGAGGGGTGTACTAGGAGTATCGTGTACCAAAAGTGGATACAACGCAAAGGGTGTGGGAGAATTACTTGACCAATGAAGTCAATGTAATTATAATAAATATACGGGTGTAAAACAATGGGTTAATCCTAATGCCTCTTATCATGTAGTAGATCTTAACTACACGAATGTAGTCTCACTTGTGGATTTGAGATGGTCCTAACGCAAGTTCTAGAGTCTAAATGCTACCAGTACACACATCATAGCACCAAAGATGGATGCTTTTCCTACCAATTCTAGGGGCGAACCTCACATATTTGGGGTGGAAAATTTTTTAGTGGTACGGTTTTGTGCTAGTCATACAATTTCCTATCCATGAGACGCTCATTAAGATCAAGGTTTCACTTCTAAATGTTGTAAAAAATTTTAAATTGGCGCTAAAATTGCCCTAACAAATATTTCTCTTGGTTTATTACACATCTACTATCAAACAAAGCAAAACATCAAGCATAAGTGTATTCTCAACGGTGCCTTCATTTACCCCCCTTACACTTAAACTGAACATTGTCCCCAATGTTCAAATAGAAGATGTAAAAGTAAAAAAGATGAAAGAATGAAATCAAATACTCCCCTGAATCGTTTGATGTGGATAGTGAAGTAACATGGTTAGATCTTCTTCTAAGAGAGACGAACGTTCAAGGCTTCCCTTCCAAAATAATAAACGTCTTCTTGTCCAAAATAACCTGTTAACCTGAAAAAGATAAAGGCCAACCTCGCATAAAATCGGCGGTAAAATCTATACAATAGGATATAATGCTTGTGGAATGAATATTTTGCAGAGTTCCTAGAGATTATAAGTTAAAGAATTGACAAACTTTTTAGGTTTCCGGAAGAAATACAAAACTTTCAAAAATTGCAGAAAATTTTAACCTGACACCGTCAGGTGTTAAGCCTGACGCCGTCAGAATGATCTGACAGAATTCTCATGTTAAGTTTCCGGGAAAAATTCTGGAAAAACTAGATCTTTCTTCCTGGAATTCCTGCAAAAATTCATTATGACTCGATACAAGCATTTGACTCAAACAAGTACTAATATGTATGTTAATTACATTGTTATGATTCATGTTCATTCGTTCTATATAAACCGATTTAGATTTCCCTTACACTTAGCTTTTGCAAAATACCTTTATATGTAGTTAAGACGAAGTTAAAAACAAAATAAAGCATTTTCACAAGTTAGTTTGAAGCATGAATCAATAATAAGAAAAATAACTTACATACGGAAACAAATAAAATCAAATAAACAAACAAACAAAACACACAAAGCTTAGGTTGCCTCCCAAGAAGAGCTTGTTTTTGTTCGAGTCACGAGCCTGACTCTACCCTTATTTAACAGAAATAGGGGAGGTTTTCCCTACACTTAGAGTTAAGTGCAGGTGGAAGTAGCGATACACACCCTTAGGGTGGAAATATGCCACGTGAGGGAAGAGTGGTGGATGAATTATATGCTCAAAGATGTGGGATCCTATCATCATAACCTTACCTAATTTAATTCGGTCAATGGGTGAGTTGAAGTTTTCTCCTAAGAAAGGATCACCTTCTATCAACTTTGAGAGATTCCTAGTTAGGAATCCATCTTGACCTAATAAACCCGGTTTAAACCCATAATGTTTCTTGTGATCAATCATGAATGGGTGATATAAGTATGTAAGGTCATGGTTCACTCCTATATTAGCTTCCACTCCACATGGCCTAGAGTCTACTACCTTAATCTTAACATTACCCGGACTACATGGCTTGATGGGTGGATCGGGACCTTTTTCAATTCCTAAATTCACATCTAAGGATGGAAGATTAGGTAGCGGTTTTGGTTGAGGCTCCGGTTCATCAAAACTAGGAACTTCCATAGAACTAAGAGCAAGGTTATCATTACAAGTGTTCAAACCTATATCCTCTAGTTGTGTTTGGTTCATGGGCGGTGTGTGTGCCTCAACTGATGGTAGGACTTGTGGGGTACTAGATGGGCTTGGGTTATCTACTATATCCTCCATTACATCAAGATTACCTATGTGTTCATCATGTATCATGGTAGTGCCTAACCATGACATGCACTTAGGTGGCTCAACTCTACCCACCTCATTCCTAAAAAAACTTTCCGATTGATTCATCCAAATACCAAATAGGTCTAAGCTTGCATTTTTTGGGTCACATGTTCCACTTCTTTTTTGGGCGAGAATCTCAAAGATTTCCTATGCCACTTCATCACCATAATCCCAAATTTTCCCATCTTCCATATTTTCAATCTCCTGCTGGGTTTGGCAATCGATACGAGTGTAAAAGATTTGAAGTGGAAACAATAAGTCAAGACCATGATGAAGGACCTTTTTTAATAAGTATTTGAAACGAGTCCATGCATCGGGAAAAGATTCACCATTATGTCGACGGAACATAAAGATGTCATTTTGGAGTGGAAGGGGTAGATTATGTAGTGGATTTAGTCGATTGGTTGAAAAATTTTGCGGATTCGTGTTTTCCATGATGGCTGATGGTAGTGGTTACGAACAAAAGCATGAAGAAATAAGATAGACTAAAGAAATCCTAGAAAAATAAAATAAAAATCTCACTAGAAAGGAATCTAGTGAGTAGACCTAAAGAAATAAAAATTCTACCTAAACAATAACTATTCCCCGGCAGCGGCGCTAAAAACTTGATGCGTGGTTTTGTAACCTTACAACAGGTTTTACCTCTCGAGGGATCTCAAGAGGCTTACAACCTCACCAGGCAGTGTACCTGACCATAGTAGTATAGGATAGTGGTAAGTACGGGGGATTGATCGTTCTCTCACAGGGAATAGTGTTCATTAGGATAGAAAAACTACTCTAATAGGCCTAAGGGTGGAAGGAAGATTCTTTTTGTATTTTTTT
>LBNU01022647.1:92839-114303 GCA_014162995.1 Artemisia annua
GGCTTTTTGAGAAGCTCAACCACCAATCTCATCATTTCCAGGCTTGGTTTGTGCTCTTAAGCTTATTTGATAAGCTCAAGAAGCCCTGCTAAGTAGCTGCAGGCCTGTTTGGGTCTGTGAGCTTTTGGATTTACTTATTTCATATCCTAGCTTATTTTGTGTGCTTTTTCTCCTTTACTTGGCCTATTTTGATCACACTCATTTGTCTTTAGCTTATTTCCTTCTTAGTCACAGAATTTTAGCTTATTGGTAGGTTGTACATCTTAAAATTCAAAAATATACAATCTGTCAAGGAATTAAGCACTCAAAGTGCTTAATTTTGAGTTTTGTAAAAAGTGTCTTCATAAAAGTTTCATAATTTCTGTATATAAATAGCTTTCAAAAAGAAAATTCAAAAAATCATCACTTTTAAGAAAGTGATAGCTTCTATTTAAGCCATTTGGCTTATTGCTCAGCTTTTTCAAAAAGCAATTTTCATTTTTATATTTTTCCTAATTTCCTTACATCTTTTAATATTTCCAGTAATTTTCTTAGATTTTTATCTTTTAATTTAGTATTTATAATAATTAAAAATATTTAAATTAGTTTTAATTGAAAAACCAAAAATAAAATCCATTTCTATTTATTTTTAATCACTAGTACTTTTTTATATTTTTCCTAGGTTTTATAATTCATTTAGTATTTTTAGAAAATGTTTTCATAATTATTACTGTTCATTTTCTATTTTTCTTAATTAAATTGGTTTAAATAGTTTTTAATTAATAATTAAGTAAATAATTAATAAAATAGTGTAATAATAGTTTTTATAAATTTTTTATAATTTTTTAGGATTCCTGTAATGGTTAATTAGTTTTATAAAATATTTCACAATTTTCTAAGTCATTTTTAGTATTATTAGTAATTTAAATAATTAAATTAGTTTAATTAGTTTAACTAGTAATTAATTAATATTTAATTCAAAAAAAGACAAAAATATTTATTTTAAATTTTTACATTTCTTTTAGGTTATTTTAAAGGTTTAGAAATTAATTTTGCAAATTTTTAGTGTAATTTAGTAATCTTAATCCTTTTTAGATTTGTTATAAATTAGTTTTAATTAACTTTTTAATTAGTTTTAGTAATTAATTAATATTTAAATAATAAAAAAATCAAAAAATAATTTTCTTTTTAATTTAATTTTCTTTTAATTTCAAGTTTGTAAAAGTTGCATTTTCACCCCCTGTAGTTTGTAATTGTTCAGATTTAACCTTTTTCCATTTACTCAATTAGTCTGTTTGTATTAGGTTTTCCCCAAGCCTAATTCTGTTTCCCTGTAGTGTAGAATTTTGTNTTCTTTGGAAAGCTCGTCTACACATCACCTCAAAGTTACAAGGACTTAAGTTACATTTTAGAAAGTTTAAAAGCGTTGTATCTCTAGTTTATGCTTAGTATTCACTAAATTTAGAAGATCAAGGGGCTAAGTGTCAAGTTGTAAACAAGGAAGCCACCATGGTTCCCTTAAATACTCCCCTTAGTCTTCATTTTAGGTTGGTTAGATTTTAGTTTATTTTCATGCCATTAGTGTAAGTTTTTAATATATGCAAGCTTTTACTTCATGTCTTAATAATCTCTTTTAGCTTATTTACATCTTCTTGCAAACTTTCTTCTTTAATCTTTCAAGCTTATTTTGTGTTTTATTAAGTCTAATAAAAGCTTCTATAAGTCATATACCACCTTTGCATGAAATTATATTTCGTGCCTTATGATAATGGTTTAGGGCTTGGTTTTGGTGTCGTGGCTTATTAGTAGCTTATTTAGTGTGTTAAACTTGTCCCTTATTAAGTTTGTATTGGATTTTATCAATTTTAATCATTGGTTTGGAATTAAAAAAGGTTCCAGCGTCTATTTTTGTTCCTAGCGAGTATTGTATTTAGGGTTTAGCGAGTTGGGGTGTTTTGCTTTATTTCCTAGCGAGTATCAAGGTTGTCCAGCGAGTTTGCTGCTTGTCCTAGCGAGTATCATTTGATAGCTCGCGAGTATGATTTTTCCTAGCGAGTAGGGGAGGTTTCTAGCGAGTATGTATTAAGATCTAGCGAGTTTCATTTTCAAGTTAGCGAGTAGCAACATTTTCTAGCGAGTTTTGATTAAATTCTAGCGAGTATGGGATTTTTCTGATTAGCGAATTGGTTCTTGTGTTGGCGAGTATGGTGTGTTTAGCTAGTATGAGTTTTGCAAGTTTGTGTCCAAATTAGCGAGTATGGTTCATTGTTTGTGAGTTTGGTTTAGTGTAGCAAGTATAGAGTTCTAGCTAGCGAGTTTCATTTTTATCTTTTCTTTTGAGTCGAGTCACGTTTTCTAATTTGCATCTCTCATTTCTTTTATAAGCCGAGCTAGGCATTGATTCACCTCATCGTTTCATCGAGTGAGGTTTAATTTCTCTTAGTTCTAAACGACACTCCGTCGAAATTTCTTTAAAACCTTTTTAGTTTTATTTTAACTTAGTTAACCTTCTTTTCACATTAGTTTATTTATTACGTTAAATCTTTAAACGTTTCTTAGTTTAATTTTTCCTTTCGTTAATTAAAATATAAAACACCAAAAACATTTTATTTGTTTCTTTCTTTTATAGTTTAAACTTTAATCTCATTTCTTTTACGCTTTTCTTAGATTCATGTTTTCTTTTGTCGTTCAACTTATTTCTTTTATTCTCGTACTTTATTTCTTTTAAGTTTGAAACAAATTACGTAGTATAACTAAAACCAAACCAATTCACATCTTTTAAACCCATTCATCTCACATAACTCACGACTCGAGTGACAAGATCAATTTCAACCCTCGTTGGGACAACGATCCTCGTGGTAAAAGCTTCACCGCTTATTCTGCCTCGATCAGTACTTAAAAATTTTTATAATTTTCTTAAATTCCTAGTATCTTAAAGTATTTGTATAAATTTTATTAGAATTTCCCCTTTTCATTTAGTATTTATTAGAATTAATAACAGTTTAATTAATAATTAGTTAATATTAGTAAATTAAATAGTTTTAATAGATGTTGTTAAACAGTAGTATATTTTTATATTTTTCCTGAGTTCTAAATAATATTTAGCACTTCTGGTAATTTTCCCATAATTTCTACCGTTCATTTGGTAATTTTTAGATTTAAATTTATTTAAAACAGTTTTATTTGAAAAACCAAAAAGAAAATAGTTTAAGTGTTTAAATTTAATCTCAGATCCATTTTTATAATTTTCCTAGCTTTTTCACATTATTTATATTCTGTAAAAATTAGATTTGTAATTTTCTCTTTTCATTTTCTATTTTTCTTATTTAATCTAGTTTAAATAACCTTAATATAATAGTTTAGTAATTAATTAATAAAAGATCCACAAAAAGACAAAAATATTTATTTTCAATTTTTATATTTCTTTTAAGTCATTTTAGATTTTTAGAAATTAATTTTGCAACTTTTTAGTGTAATTTTGTAATCTTAATCCTTTGTTAGATTTGTTATAAATTAGTTTTTGTTAAGTTTTAAATAATTTTATTAAATAATTAATATTTAAATATTAAAATAATCAAAAAAAATAATTTTCTTTTTAATTTAATTTTAAGTTTGTAAAAGTTTCATTTTTACCCCTGTAGTTTGTAATTGTTCATATTTAACCTTTTTCCATTTACTTGATTAGTCTGTCTGTATTAGGTTTTCCCAAAGCCTAATTCTGTTTCCCTGTAGTGTAGAATTTTGTTATTTATCATTTTCATTAGTGTAATCAACTCCAAATAATCATTCTTAATCTGGTTACTATTCCCAATCACTCATTCCAGAACATTTTTCAAAAATACAATTTCAATCTCGCTGGGACATAACGACCCGTGAGTACACTGTGCTTTCAACGGATCATAAATTGATCACTTTCTCTCTCATAGCTTGACTTAGTTGACCAGGCACACTTGGTTGACTTAGTTGACTGTTTGGGAGAAGTCATTCGGCTACAAGGATACCTTCCTTGCTCTACTCCACTCCCCGAGCACCTAACTCGAGAGTTTTCTTCACTATGTCAACAAGCTCCCTTATGGTGGAGAAAACCTTACACACCAATTGTCACACCACAACTTCGTCACACCTTATTCACACCTTCTACACAACTTCTTCACACCTAGTCACTACTATACAACTTTCATACCTAAATTACTTCACAACTTCGCTACCTACACACCTTGCTAACCTAACTCCTTATGCTTACTTCTATCTAATATTCACAACTAATACACAAGATAGATATATATATGTGATGATGCACAAACAACTTGGATGTGGAGGTCACAACAAGTTGTAATACTTCTTGTCTTGATAGATTGAAGTATTCTTCTCTTGCACTTGAATGGGTGAAGATTGGATCACTTGGAAACAAAAGCTTAAGGTTATATAAAAGGATTTAAGAGAATAGAAGTGGGGATTAAGATCAGAAAGTTTGGGGTGCAAAAGGTGAGAAAAAAGTCCAGGAATAGTCCAGTATTTATAGAGAGAAAATCACTGTTCTGGAGCGTGGCCGGTCCCCTTAAAATTAAGGGGGCCACCTAGTAAATTAAGGGGGCCGCCCCTTCAGAACGTTGCACAGATTTATCTTTTTATGGGGAAGGTTTTTCTGGACCATTTTTGTCATTTTTGGTTGAAAATTGAATTCATATATTTATAATGATTTAAACATATTCTTTTAATTCCAAACATGATTTTGTAAAATATATAAAATGTTTTTTACATTTTATAAAAAGTCTAGTGTTTAAGACAAATGTTCCTTTGATCATAGAATGCAATAAACACATTGTTTATTCATACCTTGGGTTATTGTACAAAGATGTTACTAAAGTGATTTGGATGCAAAGTGAATATTTATAGCTAAATACTTGTTTACGTCATAATTTTTTGGTTCAATGAGTTTACGTTTTGTGATTATCAAAAATAGAGATATCGTTGAATGTTAATAATGTTTTTAGGCATTATTTATGTCAACAAACTCCTTGTCCAGGTGTTGAATTACCATGTCAACCGGGCGCATTTCATTTGAGGAACTCTAGGTGTTTGGCAAAGCACCTACTCGGGCAACAAACAAACAGAACAAAGCACACTTATGGCTTCAGTTTTATGAGCTTAGTGAAATTGCAATACTTTTCCTAATATTGTATTCGTTACAATAGTCACAAAATCTTTTCATGATACTGTGAGTGAAGCAGTAGTCACTAAATCTTTTGGTCCATACTAGTTTTACTTTTATTTAAACCTATGAACTCACCAACTTTATGTTGACCGTTTTAACATGTATTTCTCATGTCCTTGATTTCACTAGTTTGGACTGCATAAAGCATGGCATAGAGTCGCATTTTGTGGTTTCATCATGAAAAAGGCTTATTGCATAACGTTACATTCGATTGTGAACCAAAATCCTCTTTATATTTTGTAAACTCTTGGGTTATATCTTTGTTAAACTTTATTTTTTAATCGAAAGTGTATTTTCCAAAACGACTCATCTAGAGGTCGTTCGATGTAACTTGTGACTTTGTGCTATGAAGTCATGCCCTGATTATCTTCCGCTGCGATATTTTGGGGGTGTGACACAAAACGAGCAAGTGGAAATAAGAAACGAGTATACAAAATGAAATGAAAGGGAAATGAAAATGAAAATCCAGTAGTATTTTCATTTGGTGGTTGCACAGTTATTACTCAAAACTTAATATTTATCAAGGGATAAATATTAAGGGGTAATTAATGAAAAGAAGCAAAACAAACAACCCCTAAGGGTTGTTTGTTGATCATTCGACTGACATACACAAAGGGAGGGTAGTTTGTTTAGGAAACAAACTAGAATATTTGTCCTAAAAGTATTTTAGATCCTTCCTAACTCCCTTATATATACAAAAGGGACTTTGAAGGATCCTCATAACTCACACACTATCCCTAAAATTATCCCTTCTCCTATCAATACCCACGATTGGTCGAATTAGGGATTCCTAAATCCCTTACAGATCGCAACCCATACGAAAATCAACCCGAAGTCGATTTTGGGTTTATCTTGTGTTTCGTATCTCGCCTAACTTGTTTATGTTTAAGCCCTGATCTACTCGTGGAGTGATGCAGGTATTACCGACCAGGTTTTAATATTAATAATGTGTCTCGTCTACCTAAGGTCTACCGAATGAAATAACGGGCATTGTACCCGGTCGTGTATGGTATAGCTAGTTGGTAAAGCCGAGGTCGTCCCAAGAGCTAAGTGTGTGAAACTTATCTAAGTTTAGTGTCACGTGTGAAAGGGGTTTTATGATTTAAAAGATTAATTAACTAATGAAAGTAAATAACAAAGCAAGTAAATAAACGAAAGAAGATCAATAGAGAGAGATAGTGCTAACCTAATTACTACTCTTGTTAATATTGTGATTAGTTTTCTATAAATGCATCCTATCATATCGTCTGGGGGTTAAATTCATTTCGGATCAGAGGGTTAAATCACCTAGATCTATCTTACACCTTCTCCTATCCACGACTATTGTAAAGCTGTGGGTTCATCGGTCGAAGATGTAAGAGTCATAAGTGCCTCTACTAACATGGACAAGTCTAGCGGATGCGGCATGGTCAGATCTTACACCCCTCTAATTCCGTTAAGCGTATAGCATTGGTAGGTGGTCCTAGGGTTAATTCGCACATGTATGGTGATATTGCTATCACCAAGTTACATCCCTATCGGCTTGCTTCCTAGGGTTAATTCCACAAGCCTCTAAGGAACAACCAATGCTAAACACTACGGGAACTAGAGTGTCCTAAGACTCGCCATGAAAGTATACAAACAATAGACACTAGATGGGTAGAAAACTAAATCACAACAATAACAATTTCATAACTAGGCTAACACCAAGAGGTGTTTAGCCACTCATATTCATAATTGCAGTAAAACAATGTTGAGTTAATACAAATCTAAACATGAATCGAATACAAGACAAAGGAATTGATAAACTTATGATTGATGTGTGAATCCTCCCTTGGAAGTGACTTTGATGAGGCTAGAACTTCGTTCCTCCTGCTCCCTGAGTTTCTCCCAACTTCTGTGTGGTAAAAAGTGAATGAATAAACTCGGAATTAGGGCTGGTATTTATAGGCTCGACTTTGCTACGGCGTTGCTGATTTGAGTTGCTACGCCGTAGCCTTTGTAAATATGGACTACGTCATAGCTTGATCAAGTGCTACGGGCGTAGTTTCTTCTTTAGATGCTTCTACGGCGTAGTTGCAAGGGTTACTACGCCGTAACTTCTTCCTTGGTCTCGTTAGTTCTTCTCTGCCTCAAATTGGGGACTACGCCGTAGGTGGAGAGTTGCTACACCGTAGTATTCATAAACTCTTGCTACGTCGTAGGTTGATGAACCTCTACGCTGTAGCTTGTGCAGAATCCATAATTTCCACGTATTTGCTCTTAAGTCCTTCTATTTCCGCGTATGTTCGTTCTTTTACTCATCTTTACCCTGAAACCAAAATAGGAAGACATAAGAGTATATATTCTTCATATGAATAGAAAAGATGAGAATTTTATAGGGAAATTAACACTTAAATCATGGGTTAATTTGACGTCATCATGGAGGATCTAACGCAACCCGAAAGTTAGGTTTTCTCTCGAAAACCCTAACTTGGTCGATCAACAGACAAGGAAGGCAAACACGCGCATCAGATTCATTTAGGAGCTTACGCAAGAAGGATAACAAGTCTTCTATAAACACCCTTCTTAGGTGTTTAGGATTAGGTTATATCCGTGGTTAGTTAAAGATCATAATTGGTCAGGGATCTCTGGTAGCATGGCTATGTTATCTGTTTTACACCGTTGCGTATGTTTTATTGGTCATGCGGGTGACACCTGAATAGAACCCTACAATTATGTTCATTTCCATTAGACCAAAATCACCATGGTCATTGTCATCAGCAACGACATCATCATTTAATGCAAAGATCTCTAGAGGTTTGTACCTTTTTTTCCTCAAATCCTTGAGGTCGAGGACGTCTACTACTTTCTGTCACAAATAACAATTAACAAAATGTTAGTTTAAACAGTCATTTTTTGGCATTACGATGCCTAAATGAAACATTAAGCTATTGAAATGTTTCTACTTTCTAGAACTAAAGTAGGTCTAAAGCAACAAAACATAACCAACCAATTCAACAACAACGCGCTAATTATCACCTCAAATAACCCGAAAACTATCAATGGCATGGAAAAGTAAACCAAACACATCAAAATAATTAACAAAGAATATAAATCCGTTTAACAATTTGAGGCACACATCAAACTAAATTATACATTTCCATTCTCGTTTCTCTTATTTAGTTATCCAACGTAGCACGCTAATCACAAAATAAATTAAAACAAAGCCATGAGCAACGTTAATAATAAAAGAAAGATTATAAAGTAATTACATTTGACCAAATTTCAGTATCTTTTGGCAAATTAGGAAGATCACCCTTATGAATTGGAGTTGAAAACTACAATTAAAAAAAACAACTGATAAAAATACAGACTTTTTATTAAAAATTAAAAAATAAATAACTTTGAATTAAGAAAACAACCACATACATGACCAAAATTTGACACAAACAAAAAAAACCACCTATTTATAAACAAGTCTTTAGTTTCTTCCGCCTGTTCATAACACTTCTCGCGAGCTATTTGTATGTTATGAACGTCACTAAGTCCATAAATATCACGATTAACAATTTTAAAATTATATAATTAATTAAAATTGCAAATAGACTCGCTCTTTTTCTCTCCCTAATTCATATCCATGAGCTTGTGCTTCTCTTCTCTTTAAACTTGATGCTTCCATGAAAGTTTATGCAAGTAAACTCCACCTAAGCTCCATGTCACCATGGACATGTCATATAAACCTCCATTGGAGATGCTCTTAGTGGTGGTGATGGCCGGTGAAGAACATAAAGGGCATTAACGTCTGTTAATGTGGGAAAAAAGATATTTAATTAAACATAATGACAACTGAAGTCGTTCATGATAAAGCAAAATGAGTTTTTCAAGAGTAGATAAAACAAAATTAGTTATTTTGGATAGTACATAGAGTATTTTTAGCTTTTACCTTTAAGTATAACTAAATTAACAAGTTTTTCCTTTCTTTTTAAAAGTAACTCCTAATCATACTTAAATTTATTCATACATGTTTAAACACCGCGTCCCTAAGCAGAGAACCCGAAGCTCTAACAATGATATAACAACTTTCTATAATGTCTTAAACTTGGATAATACAGTCTTTTTAACTTTTACCCATATAACTAAATTAACAAGTTTTTGATTTTCTTTTTTAAAAGTAACTCTTAGGGCATCTGCTATGGTAAACCTTTATAAAGGTTTATAATGATGCCTAGTCATCCTAAATCATAAATTCTTAAACATTTTTCTTGATATAAACATTTCTTCACTATACATAAACTTCTTAAAGCTTTATAAAACCCCATTAAACACAAAGCATTAAATTTAGAAGAGGTTCAAGATATTAGATCTTTTCATTCCACATAAGAATGAAACATATTTCCACTATTGTTAATAAAATGATAAACATCTTCATTTTTTCTTAGACCGTTTTACAAACCACCATAGTGGATGCTCTTAGTGGTACTTAAATTTATTTACACATGCTTAAACCATTTATAAGTAAAAACTAAACCTGCATTAAATGAGATATGAGAACAATGTAATTTTTTTAGGTAAAACCCCGCGTCCCGCGGCGGAACGCGGGTAGAAAACCCGAAACTATGTAACCACTTTTTATAATGTATTAAACTTTAGAAGGCCCCCGTCCGAAAAATCAAAGAGAGGCCCTGTAAACCACTTCGACCAGATATTTAAAATAGTATAGTAACTTCTTTTTTCGTAACCTACCAAAAACATAGGTATCAACCAAAAAAAGACTTCTGTAACTTGCTGTAATCTAAAAACATAATCCTTTCATCTAGCAATAATGCTATAACTTGGTATTCAGAAATATTATTGCTATAAGCATCGTGCAACAAAAAATGTAGCTTGTCGTTGTTTACCTCATCGCGGAAAGGGCTAGCCTTTGAAAGAATTCTATTCATATAAAGCTTTCCGGTTTCGACCACATACCAATTAACTAAACCAAATCATAACCAAAATACCAACTTTTTTGTCAGAAAGCACACCTTTATATACTTGTAAATGCACAAACAACCGAAGAAAAACTACTTAGTTCATCGGATATGCAAGTCAAACAAATTAAGTCCAACATTTTTTAGCTTTACATTAATGGGAACTTGTTCTTTCTAATCCGTTCACCTTATAAGTTCTCGACTTTCTTCACCGTGTTTGTCTGTCAGAATTCCCCTGGATAACAAGCAAAGTTCTTTTGTAGTTTTCAATTTTTCATTACCATTCATCTTCAAGATTAGCACGATGAAAGCACATAACCGTGCCGACAAATATGAAAAACGACATGAATTCAATTAACATAGCTCCGGTGCTGATTACATGAGCATGCCTTAAGATAATGGGGATGGCTATGCTCCCTACTGCTGAAGCGCCTGTCAGGAATTTTGCAGCATCTATCCACCTGTCATAGAAAACCAGCAGCTTCATTAGAGATAGAGGGGACAACATGGGTGGGTCAACAAGTCAGAATGATTTTTGGCTCAGGACCGGTTGATCCTAAACCTACTTGTCCAAAAATGTTTATTTGTATAATCAAAATAGTGTGCCTAATATAGTTACAATTACAAAAGGTGTACTGTTTCAATTTGTATAAGATTATCTAGGAAGTTGTATGCATTACACTACACTCTTAGCAACGTTCGACCCATATGACCTATTTCCTAATTCGTTTACTTTACCTCTTTGACATGTGAAATTAAAACAGTTCCAAATGACCCATTCATAGGTATACGGGCTAGTAATTGCCTCCGCATTCTAGTAACATCGTATTTGGATTTTTGTGCAAATAAACAAGTGTTCTAGGGAATGCAAAATAATATGTACACTTTGCAATAATAGGAAGTTTTGGACAAATAGAGAAAAGTATGATTGTCTCATTTGCATCTACATTTCTACCATTTCTCTAAAACGGTTAATCTTGCAATGTTTGATGCTTTTCAGCAACAACAATGGTTAGTTTGCAATAAAATGTCAACGGGTGCAACGGGTGAAAGTTTTACTCACTTGTACATAGAATATTACATATAAATGGCAGAGTGTGCTGGTTTTTCAAAAGGGAAGCTAAGAACCAAAAAAGTTGGGCATTTGTGTTGTTTTGTTTGGTTGTAAAGACGGCAACATCGACCCAATTGTGGATTAAGGGTTGGTTTGAACTGTACTTTCTCTAACGGGTAAAATGAGTTGATTTTTAGAGAATTAGCAAAAATGGAAACAGCTTGAGCATGTACAATCGGTTAAAAGTCACCCGTAGTGTTTTCAAAATAAATATAACACAAACTCGTCAAAACCACAAAATTAAATTTATAAAAAGTATATTCTCTAGTTCTTTGTGTAAAATATAAGATTATATTTTCATTCTGATTCACAATGGAATTAGAAAAAGACACCTCCTGCCTATGAGATGAAAATAAGCTTAATGGGATTGAATCACATTCCTTTTTAGTTTCGGGAATGGTCCATTTCATTCCACCGAACAGAACAAATAACTTTTTTTCATTCCAATTCAATGGACCGTTCCATACCTTCTCAAATTCCAGCATGCCAAATACTACATAATTATTTATTACTTTTAAGGGAAGAGNCTACCTACCCATTTCGCCACCTCTGTTGGAACAATGGGAAGAAACCCACCCATGTAAGAAATAACTCAACGACATGAAATGCAAGGACAAGTATCAGTCGGTGACATATTTCATAAGGTTTGAGAAGAGAAGTACTTACCCTCCACCATCGCGGCTGAGTAAATATTCAGTGGTTCCTCCACCAAAAAACATGCATGGCATAGGGACCAGAACATACATGAGTGCTGCAAAAGAGTTATTTTAGTTCCACGTCAGTATCTCTAAATGCAAAAGCCAATATGTAAAATGCTAAATTGTGGTACACTAAGCTACCTGATAACATTGGCCACCAGTTGCTGTATATTGCACAAGCCTACAACCAGAATAAGAAGGATTAAGTGATTAACAGAGAATACATTTGTAGTTTCTTATATCTTTGTTTTTCATGTTCTATTTGGTCTAATAGTTCATAGATATTTATCATTTTTCAATTCAAAATATTATATTTTTTATATCATTCTATATACCAGGATTTGTAGGAGGAGACTAGACGAAAACATAAGGGCAAGTCCAGCAAGCCTGCGAAAAAAATGATGTGTTAGAAAAATCTGTTTAGCTGAAAGAGAGTAAACATAAGTACGTTTTTATAGCTGATTGGCTTACACTGCAGGGGTAGGTCATGGTCCAAGAGAGAAGCAGTGGACATGCATTAAAAGAGAAAAAAAGTTAAAATCATACAAAAAGAAAAAAACTGAGCTTTAACCAAAGTCTGTGCTTATCTGATATGACTAAGCTAGAGATAGTCAATATCTTGATAGTTTAATCCCTCACATCAAAGTAGAAGGGCCGTCATGTAAATAACTTATAGTATGTTTAATATGTATTTAGAAGTTATAAATTAGTATACGGGTGCAATGTGACTAGAACAAAGATGGTAACCTCCATCAGAAAGAATCGACACCTCCAGGAGATTCAGAAAGAGGCGCCAAACTGATTCATCAAAGGACAAGACTTTTCATGAAGGGTTGTGATGGTTAGAAGGTGTCTTTTAGATTAGTATAAATAGATAGGATTGATCTCATTGTAAACAACATTTTTACAGCAATAAAAATTAAGATTCTTGTCAATTATTTGTTCTTTCAATTTCGTTATTATTTACCAACATATCTAACTAAACTACTACGAATGTAACTGATAAACATACGAATAACAAAACTGAGACAAAGTTTCTTTTTTTCTTCTTTCCTGAACAAACTAATGCAAAGGTTACATATTTATACTAGGAATACTAACTAACCCGCTAAGGCACAAACCTATTAAAAGGAAATTAACTTGCATGGAAAGAATGTAAATGTGCATGGAGTCTACTTCCACATAGTGGGGTACTTCCTAATGAATTGCCTTTAAACAAGGAGAACATGCATGCAACAGTTACTAAGACTTATTCAGAAACAACACTCCAAACTATAGGAAATTTGATTTTCCACTTGTACTAGTAGTCCACGTATCATTATCTTACATACAAACATATATGTTGTGTTGTATATGATACTAGTTATAATGCCCGCGCACGCGCGGGGTTTTTTTTAAATTTTTGAATCATATATTTTTATTTATTAAAAACCAAATAATTTAATCTTTGTTTTGTTTGATTTATGATGTTTAATTATAGTTTTTTATTATTAAAGATAATTATTTAAAAATTTTAATCCTATTGTTATTGCATCTTATCTCTATTTTTGTATTTATCTTCTACTTGTGTTATGGATAAATATAAAATATTATCTAATAAGAAAATAATCTTTTTTTCTAAATAATATTATTACTAAATAAGGTATGGTTTAGTTTTTTTGAAATGGAAAAGTCCCCACTTGGGGTTTTGTTTTATTATATAAAAGATACATAACACCAGCTAATCACAATACCACATTAATGATTGTCAATTTTCATTTTCCATCTTTCATCCTAAATCCATCCAAAACTAGAGTCACAGTTAATACTATTAGTAAAACCACCAGTAAAAAGCAGGGTTAAACCATATCGTTATGTAACTAATGTATATGTGTTAAACTAGTTAGTCACACAGAATATAAGTTTTAAGCAAAACAGCTGCGGTTTTCTAGATTCTATTTTTGATTCTGCAAAAGTTCAGCAGAATAACTAAAATCAGCCAAGGGTATCATTTTGTTCTCTCAACTACCAATAAGGCAAAACCAAAACATTTTTCGTTGAGGGGACAGAGAGATTAAGAAAAAGATCCGCAAATTCTACAAAAGAAAATTCTCAAACAAATCAAAGTTCTCTCCTCTTGTTAATACGTGAGGCGCCGAGGCGAAAGCGCACACATCACGTACCTGAGGCGACGATATAACAAACAATAGTTGTAAATTCTACGTAGTACACAAAACACATTAATACCACATTTAATACCAAAAGATACCATGCATTCTCATAGTTCGTGATTCCATATCGCTAAAATACCTAAATAGTCGAAAACGAAGATCAATCATCTTGGGGTTTAGGTTGTATCTGTTTACTTTTATTAGGAATTAGTCAAATTGGACCCACATATTATATAAGTAAAGCCCATTAGAAGAAGTTCAATATACATTAGTAAGTCCAATGTTATAAGGTCCAAAGTACATGATGCGCTAAAAAGCGATGATGCATGCCTCAGCTGATGTGTGCCTGATGCATGCGCCTCACCACGCATCCTGTGATCGTAATGCATTAGGGTGCATGATGCATGCGCCTCACCATGCATCCCGTGATCGCAACGCATCGCACCATGCCTCAGGCGCGCCTAACGCACGCTTTTTTAAACAGAGAATTATGTTCTGTCAAATTGGGTTACCGTTGTCAAACATCTTTGCCTAAGTATATACCTGAAATAGGTCAAGAAACGTAGTGACAAAAGCAACAAATAAGATAGGCAAAGATGTTTGCCAACGATAACCCAATTTGAGAGAACATAATTTAAGAAAGACAAGTTAGTTCCTACCAATTAGATGATATAACAAGTAGGCAACACTCACAAGTTCCCACTCATTAGCAATCTATGTCAAAACACATATCTAAAGATGAGATAAACATAGTAATGCACTATGATCAACATCACGTAAATGCATCCAACTTCTTGAGTAACAATTGGTGTTTGAATCCTAGATACATGAACAAGGAAAACTCAAGAGGTTAAGACAGGGTGATGTGGTCTCGCTTGTATTTGTAGGAACCAAAATCAAGTACATTTCGAGAGTAATTCAAGTATTGCATGACTGGACAATTTATGATCCAGCTTGGAGCTTTTAGAGGCCAGCTTATTGTCAGTCAAGAGTTTTTTAAAAGTTCAACAGTCTGAGAACTTCTAAAGAGGGAACAATCTGGACATTGCTCGTATCTCTTCATTTCGTAAAGGTCACTGACTCATTGTGGTTAGTTTGATCAAGTGCCCAATGACTCTTAGTTAGTTAGTGCGTTACCAAGGAGATAACTTAGGACCATCTTATACCAAATGTTGCATTATATATTGATATGCATAGAAAAGTACAAACCATAAAATTAGAAAAAAAAATTAGAACCATGAAATTTGGTACTTATCTATTACAAAACCGTCTCATAGCAAGAGACAATTACAAGCCACAATTATGCATGCCTTTAGTCAAGGAAAAGAATCAGGATGCTTATGATCCGTTAAACATCACTTGTTGTGATATGTCACACTGTAACTCCCATATTAGCAAGTTCGGCAAGATAAATATCTTTGCTTCCCTGCGACGGGAGGCATCAAGCTATCTAATAAGCATTTGCAATACGTATTCCGTAAATATTGATATTTAATTTAGCTATTTTACAGCCCACGCAAGAAGTTGTACATCTCTTTGGTCATTTACTAGACATCCTCACGATGATGATAAACATATCAAAAATTTGGTACTCTTTCAAGGCAGGGATGTAGTCAGATAAATGATTTAGGCGAGAGAAAGGACGTCAATCCATAGGCACTATTGTCCTATAACATGAGTATCATTTATAATGATATCTAAAGTATCACTAGATAACTTAAAACCAAATAGCAGATACTTATATAAGCAATCTAACTCCAGCCAAGTAATTTTTAGACGACTCATTGAAACGCAAGAACCACCATCATATCTAGTTTATGCATATCAGAATTCCTTATGTGCCGTACACACTCAAGAAAGTATATTGTGACATCACACATCGAGTGGTTTACTCTGTTGGAAAACCAATGAACGAATAGCAGTCATCAGCAATCCAAAATCGCTATTAATGGGGAAAAAAAAGACACGAAATGGTGGCAGTTAAACCAAAAGCCATTAGTTATTCATGTAACTAAATTTCTGCAAGGGTTCGACACTATTTTGTAGTTCCTATCTTCTTCAAAACCAAGTCCACTCACTACGATACATTTAAATTTTCTAACCTATCTTTTTGAAGTTTGATTCAACCCTTTAACGGTAGTTCGGTCAAAAACAGCAAAACATAGAGACTTATGGGATAAATTACGAGTCTTTAAACAGCTAAAAGTCATGGGATACACGTTATCTTACTACCCCTTGCAAAGCACCACCCGAGCTTATGTTACACGACCAACCAGATGCAAAAAACTGGAGCAATAAATCAAGATGATGTTCTTATATTAGAACCTCTAATAACATAGTATGTAGCATCAAACCCGAAAGTATAGATGGCAAACACTCCAACGATCACACACGTACTTTCTCTCCTCTGAGAGTGAAAACTTGAATCAGATACCAAGTTTTATATATTATATTGCATCAATAATCAGTATTGACCCGGTACTACCTATGCATCCTAAAATTTACTTTCGAGTAGCAGTGAGAATAAGGCCATCCACATTAACTACCGACAGATTACAACAATTAACCTACTCAGAAAACTAGCTAATTCGTGATCCAAGTCTTTCTACTCAGCATTACAACTAACATAACCATATGTTATCAAAATGTGAATTTACAAAGTGTTTCACTACTTGTCCCGTCCCATCTCCTAAACATACTTTCCCATATACGGAGCAACTACAATCCTTTTACTTATACCCTCATTTTCCAGCTTCTACTTTACGTAAATCCTACCTAACCTTAGCAGGTGTTTGTTTAAGCTTATTTATGGGCTTACAAGCTTATCTGTTTTCGGCTTAGGTTTCATAAGCCCCTTTTTTTCGCATTTATGATTTGTTAGCTTATTTCCCACAAGTTTCAAAATAAGGCGAAAATTTTGAGCTTACGATATATAAGGGGGTGTTTACGAGCTTATCTGATTTTAGCTTATATTTCATAAGCCCTGATTTTCTGGCTTATTTTGTAGCCTTTGGGCTTATATAAGCTTATTATGTCATAATAAACTTACATTAGCCGATAAACATCAAAATAAGCCGGAAAATTAAGGATTATGAATTATAAGCCGAAACCAAATAAGCTCATTAGCCCACATATAAGCTTAAACAAACACCCCCTACGCCGAAAGCAGATAAGCACATAAGCCCATCAATAAGCTTAAACAAACACCCTAATAATTGAATGAATTAATATATAAACAAATAATACACTTTGAAAGTAGCCCTAATAACTATAAGAAATTGTATGATTAGTTGAATTGGGATGAAAAGTACTAACCTTCAACTGTCATCGCCATCGCCGTTAATGAATTTAACAGCGGGAGTTAAGTTACTGTGTTATGAAATTGAAGGAATCTAGATTGAGAACAAGGAAGGGGTTTACAGCTCAGCTATATATTGTGTGTGTGAGTCAGTTTTTTATATAAACCGTGGACTTAAGAAGGTCAGGTGTAAGTTGAGTTCGACAAGTAAGGTGGTGTTGGGTCTAAAGGTGAATCTGAACCGCACATCTGAATCTGAGTCTGATGCGTAAATGTACATGACCAACCAGATGAAAAAAACTGGAGCAATAAATCAAGAGGAAATTCTTATATTAGAACCTCTAATAACAGCATGTAGCATCAAAACCGAAAGTATAGATCGCAAACACTCCAACAATAACACGCGTACTTTCTCTCCTCTGAGAGTGAAAACTTGAAATACCAAGTTTTATATATTATATTGCATCAATAATCAGCATTGACACGACACTACCTATGCATCCAAAAAAATAACAAAGATAGAAGAGATTTCTATACCCTATGGTGTGAGTATTAGCGAGAATAAGGCCATCCAGATTAACCACCGACAGATAACAACAATTAACCTACTCAGAAAACTAGCTAATTCGTGATCCAAGTCTTTCTAGTCAGCATATATGCTATCAAAATGTGAATTTACAACGTGTTTCACTACTCGTGCCCATCACATCTCCTAAACATACTTTCCTATATACGGAGCAACTAAAATCCTCTTACTTATACCCTCGTTTTCCGGCTTCTACTATATGTAAATCCTTGCGAACCTTAGCCTGTGTTTGTTTAAGCTTATTTATGGACTTCCGGGCCTATCTGTTTTCGGCTTAGGTTTCGTAAGCCCCATTTTTTTGGCATTTATTAGCTTATATAAGTTTATTATCTAAAAAGAACTTATATAATCCCACAAGTTTCAGCAAAAGCCGAAAACAGATAAGCACATAAGCCAATCAATGAGCTTAAGGGGGTTTTTGTTTAAGCTTATATGTGGCTTACGAGCTTATTTGTGTTTCGGCTTATATCTCATAAGCCCCAATTTTCCGGCTTATTTTGAGACTTGTGGGCCTATATAATAAAAGTTATATAAACCCAAAAGTCTTAAAATAAGCCGAAAAATTGAGGCTTATATCATATTACCGAAATCAAATAAGCACATAAGCCCACATATAAGCTTAAACAAGCAACCCCTTTAATGCAAGGAACTCTATAATTTCTGAGAATTATAATAATAAAAATGTATGAATTATTATATATAAAAATAATACACTTTGAAACTAGCCCTAATAATTGTTCAATTGCAGAATTTGACCCTTAAAATTGTATGATTAGTTGAATTGGGATGAAAATTACTAACCTTCAACTGTCATGGCCATCGCCGTTAATGAATTTAACAGTGTCAGTTAAGTTACTGTGTTATGAAATTGACGGCGATTTAACGGAATCAAGATTGAGGGATGAAGGAATGGGCTCAGCTTATTATGTATGTGAGTTTTTTATATAAACAGTGGACTTATAAAAGTAAGGTGTAGTTTAGCAATGGATTAAGTGGTAGAATAGCGATCTACTTTTCAAAATATATGGTTTTCGTATGTGTACTTTTTTAAATTGTAAAGTAGAAATGTACTTTTACAAAGTGTCATGTTTTGGTATGTGTACTTTTTTAAGCTGTAAAACAGCAATGTACTTTTCATAAGTGTTCCAATTTGGTACGTCATCGCACGTACTAAATTGGAACACTTATGAAATCGCTTATGAAAGTGCATTGCTATTCTACAACTTAAAAAAAATACACATACCAAAAGGAGACATTTTGAAAAGTACATTGTTATTCTACGAATTAATCTCTTTAGTAATCTCAACTCCTAAAGAGTTATAGTTTGAGTTCGACAACTAAATTGGGTTTAAAACTTTAAATCATACAATATGTGTGACTTTTTTTTTAATATGTACTACTCTAAATCATTGAATTTTTTAGTTTGTTCTAACATGATTTTTTTATATACCAGATGCTGCGGCGGTTGCAGTACTTAAGTTTTACAATCTTTTAGGAAGTGTATTTAACCGTTGTAGTGTAGTGTATTGTAGTCGAGACTAGGAGGTTGATAATTCGTTAAGAGAATAGTGAGGTAGACTCTAAATGTATGTCGAATTGGTCTGAGGATTCTTTTTGGTATTTTAAGTTTATTAGAAAGCAAGTAAAATTTCGGGGTATTGAAAGTGTTGCACCTTTGTTGTCACACAATACAAGAACATCTTGTAAATGAATGTTGTAATCACTAAACACTTGCTTCATCCACAAAGCTTGTTGACAAGCCGTTCCGGCTGCAACATATTCGGCTTCGGTAGTGGATATTGCTAAAGCCGTATGTTTCTGACAACACCATTGTGTTAGACATTCTCCTACAAAGGTGCATACGCCACTAGTACTTTTTCTATCAACGTAGTCGTCGGCGTGATCGGAGTCGGTGTAAACACTAATTTTCAACGCCCGAGGCTTTTGGGTACCAAACACCTAGATAAGGTGTGCTCTTTATGTATCTAAATATCCGTACAACGGCATTCATGTGAGATTCCTTGGGGTTCTCTTGAAATCGTGCACACAAAGATACACTAAACACGATGTCGGGTCTACTAGCGGTTAGGTGTAGTAGACTTCCTATCATACATCGATATTTAGAGCTATCAACCGAAATTCCTTCCTTGTCTAAGGTAAGTTTTAGGTCGGTTGCCATTGGTGTTTTGATGGACTTAACATTTTCAAGATCAAATTTTCTAAGAGACTCTCTTAAATATTTTGATTCTGATAGGAATATGTCATTGTCACTTTGTATAACTTGTAAGTTAAGTATGGACTTAAGATCTCCTAAGACATTCATGTTAAATTCTCATGCATGCACTTAATGAATTTGTCATGCAATGTTTGGCATGTAGATCCAAAGACAATATCATCTTCAAAGATTTGAATGATAATTTGATGCTTGTCTTTCATCTTGAAGAATAATGACTTATTCTTCATGCATCTTGCATATTCATTTTCAACAAGGAATGATATTACACTATTATGCCATGAATGATTTTCTAGTTCAAGTCCATGCAAGAATTTCTTCATTTTATACACATGATTAGGTTTTTGAAAGTTGATAAATGCCGGTGGTTGTGTAACATATACCTCACTTTTGATGACTTGATTAAAAAATATTTTTGACATCCATTTGTTTTAGTTTAAGGGTCCGTTTGGTTGACTGTTTTGGGGGCCAACTTTGGCATCAATCCTATTTAATATTTGTTTGGTTCAATTTCAAAAATTTAAAAATAGCTTTGATGCCCAAATAGTATAGGAGAGAGAAACCCNAAAAAATATTTTTGACATCCATTTGTTTTAGTTTAAGGGTCCGTTTGGTTGACTGTTTTGGGGGCCAACTTTGGCATCAATCCTATTTAATATTTGTTTGGTTCAATTTCAAAAATTTAAAAATAGCTTTGATGCCCAAATAGTATAGGAGAGAGAAACCCCAAGGGGGATGCTGGATTTCTTTTCATTTGTGTGGGTCCTATTGTTTTTTACCCTTTATTATTTTCTTCCTCTCACATTCTCTTTTTATATTTATATATATATCTATACTATATATAAAGAGAAAATGGTCAAAAAGTCAAGAAAGTGAAAAGTGAAAAACTTAAATTAATGTTTTGCCTAAATTACCCTTAATTAATGTATTTACCACTCCTTAATTAATCAAATTTAAATGAAAACATGAAACTTTAATTAATCAAATTCTTTGTCAACTTAAAAACATGGAAAGTTAAATTAATAATTAATAAATGAAAACATGAAAATGTAAAATTGTTTTGTCAACTTAAGAATGAATACACACTTATATAAACAAAAATTTTAATATTAGACGAGTACCCGCGCATAGAAACGAAATTTAATAGCAACATATAGTTATAGTTTACACAAAACGTTACACAACCCACTTAACCAAAATATCTCTATAATTAAATGTCGCTATAAAATCTCGTTGCTACGCACGGGTACTCGTCTAGTA
>LBNU01022649.1:4420-21250 GCA_014162995.1 Artemisia annua
AAAAAAAAAAAAAAAAAAAAAAAAAAAAAAAAAAAAAAAAAAAAAAAAAAAAAAAAAAAAAAAAAAAACGCCTTAGCGCGCCTCATCGCACCTTTACCAGCCTCATCTCACGCCACGTCTAGAGTCGACATTTTGGTCTATTTCGTAACGTGAATGTCGCGCCTTAGCGGCGCATTGCCGCCATGAAGCGTTTTTTGGAACCATAATTGCAGCATTAATTTGTTTTCGCGTGTTATTTAGTTTATACTTTATATGTTAAATTATAATTAAGTATTTAAATAATTAACAGATTGTATTGTGCTTTTATATAAGTAAGAGTATTTTAATCAAACAACATTAATTATTTTGTATGCTTTTAAACTTTTAACTAAGGGAGGTGATCTGCACACTCTCATTTTTTATTTGCACACTCTCATCTGTAAATGCAACAGTTGCACATTTATTATATGTTGAGTGTGCAAATAAGAAATGGGAGTGTGTCAATCAACTCACTAATACTAAAGTTTAACCATTTTCTCTTTACTAGACGATATTCGCGCCTATCGGCAACGATGTATAGTAGCATCAATTTGTATGTATGATGTGTGCTATCTCGTTTTAATATTTATAAAACCAAATCTAACAACAGTGGGAGTTGTCGCCGCGGGATCCTTAATAGTAAGCATTGTAACTGATACCCGAAGTTTAATATCTAGCTTCTTCTTTTTTTTCTTACAAAATGCTTACGCTTACCAAAAGGACTAGGGCATCTTGTCAAAAGAACTGAGTGGTGACTCTGTTAGTAATAACAACACTCTCAGGTAGTGTACCCGATCGCATATAGTATAGACTCGGTAAGACCGAGTCGTTCGCTGGTGCAAGTGAAATTAACTGTTTTAAAAGAAAATTTATTAAACACGACAACTTGTGTTTGAAATTCAAACAATTATTAACATTAAAAATAATTAAAATGAAATAATTAAAAATTGCAAAACAAGTAAAATGGAAATGAAATCAATGAGAGAAAAATGTACTCGTCTAGCTATTTCTCTAACCTATCAACGACATGATCCGCGAGTGCAATGTCTAACTAGCAATGCCTTAGTGGGGCGAATGTAGTGCAAGTCTGATATGAGTTATTAGTCCCTACACACTTTATCATATAAGTATCTACACTGACAGACGTGGGCGATATCTAGTTATGATCTAAGCCTTAAGTACCCCAACTAATCTTTGTGACCTGTTTTTTATTGTGTTTTGCCATTTACATAATTACTAAGTGATTTGCCAATTTACCGTTCACTAAATCTTAAACCTTATTGTCTACCATTTTTAATTTCGTTAGCTTATTGGACATAACCTTAACCACTAAATGATATTAGTCAATATATTAGTGAATTAAGTACTTAACTTTCAGTACTTAATATAACCAAAACCCTAAAAAAAAGAAACACCTATGATCGACCCCTATACCAATGAACGCCCATACGAAGATAATATAATCGAAACGCTAAAAAAAAGAAACACCCACGATCGACCTCTAACCCAACTGAATGTTGAATCAATGATGAGATGGGATCAATATGTACATAAAGTCGTCAGATGAAGATGGAACCAAAGAGTCGTCGTGATCGCCAACAGAAGAGAAAGGAAACGTTATTATTATTATTATTATTATTATTATTATTATTATTATTATTATTATTATTGTTGTTGTTGTTATTATTATTATTATTATTATTATTATTATTATTATTATTATTATTATTATTGTAAACATCATTTTATTAGAAATTAATAGAATTTACAAGAAATAATTATTGTTATTATCATTGTTATCGTTAAACTGATTGTAATGATAAAACCTTTTTAACCGTATGTGTTATAAATATTAAGCTGAAACATGTGTTATTGGGTGTACGCATGAAATTGATTATAACATATATAAACACGTATATTTATTCAATGAATTTGATTTACATATAAAATACTAAAATAAATTGCTTGAACAGTAACATTAAAAACAAAATTTGATAATAATTTGAAACCCAAAAAAGTATAGTTAAAATATTTATATTAATTGTTTGAATACCATGTTCGCAAGACATTTAAACTAGTACTCCACTCGTACCAATTTATTAGTCCATTTTAAATTGAACCAAGTTAAATAATTGTTACTTATATTTTTTACTAATCAAATATCTTCTTTACTAACTAAAGTCTTTTTTAATTGACCGAAATATTAAAGTGGTTAAGTGTGAACGGACATCAAAAAAACAAAAATATAGGCTTGTAATTGAGAAAAGACAAAAATACACCGTTGGTCTCTAAACTTTCCCAAAAACATCACCAGGCACCCTAAGTTTGGTTTTTCGTCGCCATGCGTCCAAACTTCATGATTTTGAGGCCGATTGTGTCCCTCGGCCCGTAATCGTTACTTCCTCGTCCCGTTATAGTTCCATCAAATCCCGTTACCCGTTTAGTTGGAGGGTATAATCGTATTTTTACCAAGTCGTAATTTTCTTTCTCCCCCTTACTACCCAGCAGACATCCAATCCATTTTCCCGCCATAATGTCTAATATAAGTATAATATGTAGTCATTGGTCATCCTCTAACTTGTTGTGGAAGCCTACCAAAAAACCCTAATGCAATGTCAAACATGAAATCTAAAATTTTTAGTGAGAAATCAACTACTACCAACCTCGGACTGACTCTATGGCAGATTACAGATGAGCCTTTCTTCGCTGACTTTGAGACAGAGCGAAAGGTTGCAATCAGGCGATATGGTAAGTGGTTTTTGATGATAATCTTTTTTCAATTAATGACATGTTATTTAGATTGTTTAAGTAATTTACCTTATAGTTAAGATAACCCTAACAGTGTTTTTGGTATTTGTTTCAATAGTTGATCGTGCTGGTTCCTTTAGCATGAGGTTTCACCACAATGGCACTTTCAGAAATTGGCCTAAGAGAATCTATGAAGGAGGTAAGGAATGCCAGGTTGATTTTATTGACATAAATGAGGTTACTGTAGATGAGTTGGATGCTCTTATGGTCCAAATTGGTTATAGTGAAGGTCATACCAATAACTACTATTACTTTGTTAAGCCTGGTAGTACACTAGATGATGGTCTTTATAGCTTTCGTGAGCCTGAGAATCTTGAGTTACTGAAAGACACTGTCAAGGAACATAAACTGATTGATGTGTTTGTTGAAATAGGCAAGACTTGATTAGAGTTGTCCGAAATGACCCCACAGTCTATTAAGACTGTATTTTTGGAGATGGATGAACCGGCCAGGAGAGTAGCTAGTGCGTCTATCCAATCATGTTGTAGACGATTGCTATTAGATGACGTAGATAATGAACCCGCACTTCAGCCTTTTTTGCAACTAACACAAGTACCCATGGACGTCGCTTCTATTGGGCAATCTAGTCAGTTGCCTCACATAGATCCTGTTTTTTCATCACTGGACATGTCTTCCTTTGGCACCCAACCTGTTGATAACAGTGAGGGTGCATTACTAGTTATGGATAATGAAAATAGTGTTCAGGACCATGAGGATTTTGAGGTTAACCTGTTTCGAGTGACTAAGGCTAAGCCGTTGGAGAAAGTAGTAAGACCATTAGTTGATGGTAATAACAGCTTCAATCTATTCCAAGTTAATCAGGTTAACCAGTTAGAGAATGTAGCAAGAGGAGCACCTGTTGATGAGAATAACATGGAAGAGGAGGAGGATGTTGAAGTACCTCTGTTCCAACAGAGTGACCCTAGTCACTTAAGCAATTTAGGTGATGAGAATAACATGGAAGAGGAGGATGATGTTGAAATAACTCTGGTTCAACAGACTGATCCTAGTAACTTAAGTAATGTAAGTGAAGAGACAATGCAGTCAAATGAAAACAATAATTCTGAGGAGAATGATGTTCAGCTTGTTGTGGTACAAGACAGTCAAAGTCCTGAGTTAGACAACATAGTTACACCTACTAATAAAAGTCATGATCTCAATTTGGAAATTCAGTTACCTGTCAAGGATGATGATTCATTTTACACTGCTTATGCTTCTGAGTCAGATACAGGTAACGCCGAGGTGGTGCCAATGGTAAGGCTTGACTCTGTTGATAATGGTGTTGTTAAAACATTCTTTTACAATGGTCAACCCTTTGACAGTGCAAAACAAGTAAAAGAGAAAGTAAGAGAGCACTCCATTGAAACAAGAAGGGAGTTGCTTTTTCTTAAGAACGACAAAAAAAGAATAAGAGTCAGATGTGTGGGTTGTGTTCCCCTATCAAGCCCATTAGGTACTGATGGACCGGGTATAGACCTAGTTAGAGGTCCATTAACCAGAAAGGGGTTAGAAGCATTGATTGCAGACAAAAATGAACCCTCCCAAATACTCTGCCCATGGTTATTGCTTGTCGGCAGGGATGGTGAAACAGAATCTTGGTCAGTGAGAAAACATAACGATCAACATACATGTTTGCAATCAAGGTCCCTCAAACATTTTGACCTTAACTTTATCTCAAAGCAAATAAAAGAAAAGATTAAGACCAACCCACGGATCCCTGTGAAGTCTGTTCATAATCAGCTTACCAACCAATTTGAGCTTGAAGTATCAATGCAGAAGGTATTAAGGGCCAAGAAAATTGCAGTCACATGGATTAGGGGGAATTCAAGCTACAATTCACCATGTTGTGAGACTATGTTCAAGAGTTGCAGAAGAGGAACCCTAATACAACAGTTGTGATTCATGTGGAACGGCCTGCAGATGATAATCTTCCAACAAGAGAATTCAAGAGACTGTATGTTTGTTTAGGTGCTTTGAAGGAAGGATTTAAAGCCTGTCAGAGACAGTTGTTGGGGATAAATGCTTATCCAATTGATGGTCCTTTGAAGGGTCATCTTCTAGTAGCTGTGGGAATTGATAGCAACAATGGTATATACCCATTAGCTTATGCTTTTGCTGAATCAGAAAACACAATAGCATGGACTTGGTTTCTTCATTGTTTATCTGACGATCTTGATCTTGATGCAAATTCAGTCTTCACTTTTGTTACTGAAATGCAAAAGGTATTCCCTTAAACTTGTAATGATTCCAATTTGCTCTGTTTTTAAAAAGAGACTAAATATATCTGTTTTTTTGCAGGATGTTATATCAGCTTTAAGAGAAGTTTTTCCAAATGCTGAGCACAGATATTGTCTTAAAGCATACATGAGAAAATGAAAGTTCATTGGACCGGAAGGGCCTTCAAAGACCATCTGTAAAGATGTGCAACAGCTGCAACTGTTGTACAGTTTGAGAAATCAATGGATGCTTTAAATATATTTAGTCAAGCTGCCCATGCTTGGTTAAGTAAGATACCACCAATCCATTGGTCAAGGTCACATTTCTCATGTAAGTCATCTGTCTGTGTCACTTAACTTGTATATGTTAAAGTACTATGAAATGTATAAGTAAAATATCTTTATTTGTCTTGTTTTAGGGCGACCTCATTCTGATGTGTTACTTAATAACATGTGTCAAGTGTTGCATGAGAAGATAAGTGAGGGTATAAACAAACCAATAATTACAGCATTATAATACATCAGGGAATACTGTATGAAGAGAATAATGTGTAACCACCCGTAATTTTCCAGCTTGACTTTTAATAATAAATTATATTTATTATTTCTTAAGTTTCACCTTCGGACTTTTCCGAGCTTATTTGAATCAAACACGAGAAGTTATCTCGCAAAACGTGAAAATCGCACACAACGCGTACCGGCATAACCGTAACTCGACGGATATTTTAATGTGATTTTTATACAATAGTAGTGTAAATACTCGTTTTCGTGGAAAAATTATTTTAAGTGCGATGGCGTAACTTTCGTATCTCGAATTGATCATTTACTAACCTAAGTGGGACCCACACTCTATATATATAAAAGAATACATAAATTACAGATTTGGTCCCTGTGATTTGTTTTACCCGCCGCCCTAAACTTTCAAAAATGGGCAGAAATGGCCCCTGGACGTTTTTGTCAATTTATAAAACTATACACTAGGGTTCATTTGCTTTTTATCATTTTCACACTTCTCTCTCTCTCTCTCTCCTCTCTATACTTTCCGGCGCCGTCACCGGATTCCGGCCAACTTCCGGCCACACGCTGCCGCCCCACACGCCACAGAAACTAATAGATCGAGGTTCAATGAGTGTAGATCGGGGTAGATCGTGATACTTGGGGTTATTTTGGGTGGTCTTTGCTCGCGTCTGGTCCGAAGCCATCACCACCGTCGCACCACCTTCTTTTCTTTTTCGGTATGTCGACAACACCATATATCTTGTGTTCTTTATTAAAAACCGATTACTACAAATCGATCTATAATATTTTCGTGGTTAATAAAAATGGATTAAACACCTTTTTATAATTTTCGTGTGGTTATTAACAATCTAAAAATCTTTTCGTGTGGTAAACCTTAGTCTAAAGGGGTGTTTGTTGGTTTGCTGGAAATAACGAGACCCTGGGGATGCTCATTTGCGTTTTGGTGGGTATTATGTTGGTGTGTCACGGTTCAACAAGCCCACTTAGGGTGTCGAGTACATGTTTGGTCTCGGTTCAGCCACAAAACCAAAGGGTGTTAGTTTGTATTCTTGTTGTTTTGCTTGGTTTTAATTTCCATACATTTGTTGTTGTGGTCGTGTTGTGAAGCCACCCACGTAGGGTGTGCTCATTTGGCTTGAGTCTCGGTTTAACAACCCATGTAGGGTGTGTGCTTTGTTTGACTCCGTTGACAGCAACAACGACCCACGAAGGGTGTTGTTTGCTCTCGGTTTAATGGCGAACACCAAGGGTGTGTTTGTTTGTTCTTGCTTACTTCGACTTAATAATGATAACATAGGGTGTTATTTGTTTTAAGTTACTTCTTTTCAACTTATATGTCTTATAAGGGTATGTTGTTTTAGGCTTATTTTAAAACTGCTCATTATGGTTCGACTTATCTTGTTTGAGACTCGCGTCGTGCTTATTTGGTATAAGCTTGTTTTGAATGTGTTGGTGATGGTGTTTGCATTACAAGTTTGAGTTTATAAACTATATTAGTATAGCTAAACTTAATTCTGTGTTTGCATTTATAGTTTGTTATGGACTTAACATATTATTGGACCATGTATTTTCTAATGGACCTAATTAGTATTGAACATTATTTGGCCTAAAACTTACTAGCGAGCTACTTAAAAATCTGTTAACGAGCTAACAACATTATAATGGACTAAACGTGTAACGGGCCGAGTATAATTGGTTATTGGACTAAAACTTATTGGACTAAACATATATTGGACACAACAAATTCGGACAATATCGGTTGCATAACCGACAACTCATATTGGGTAACTCTTTAATGGACTACTATTAATCGCTACTGTCACTTATCTATACTTATCAAACGAGATTAATTTCATTACCGAGACGTGTGTTAATAAACAAATTGTATTAAACTGTTATCTACAAACCTGTTTTGATCAAAATTGATAACAAAACGAAGAGTATAGTTTTATTAAATATAAAACTCCTTTTCTAATTTATTCCTATATTAAAATCTATGTTTTCATATAAAACATAGACATTTTTTTTCTTATAAAGCTATTTGAGGTAATTGGTAAATGCCCAACACTTAACCAACGGTTTAACTTTTTACTTGTTTGCTAAATGATTACCTTCTTTTGCTCCTACGTCTTGTTTCTTGTCATTATTTTTTTCTTGACTTCTACTTGTCATTTCTTTCTCGACTCTAGTCCTCGTCGGTACTTTTCTTGACCTCTTTGACGTGTATGTACTTGAGTCATCGTCAATATTTATTGACCGTTCTTTTGCTACTTCCTTATAATATATTGGGATATATATTATACGTTGGTGTGAGTTACATTTTGAGTCTGTTTTCTTACCACCACACGAAACGTTGAAACTAAAATTTTTGGCAATAATTGATACGAGTAATCCACGAAAACTAAGACGCTTGTCTTTTGAAAACCCTTTTACTTTACGAGACGTATTCTGAGATAACTATATACATATTAGGTTGTGCCAATCTCGTACCGTTGTGCCTATATCTCTTGATACCGTTGTGATCTGCTCTAGATGACAGTTGTGTCAGTTGTGATATGTTTGCGTTGCTTCAATCTGAGGTGAGTTCATGTCCCCTGTTTTACTCGTTTTATAACTGTTTTGGGGGAGAATACATGCTCGTTTTACTAAATCTAGTATTTGCATTACTTAAACAATGAATTGTTACTTGAAAACTTTATGTTCTTGCTAAGTTACTTGTTCAGTTATTCAACTGCATGACTTGATTTATCGTTACAAACTGGATTATTATACTATGGACACAAGTGCTTGAAATGTATATGTGAGTTTATAGCCCCATTTTCTTATAATTACTGTTTTATAAACCTTGGGGTGAGAAACATGCAACTGTTGACACTTTAGCATGTATTTTCAGGTTTTAAGCGATAGCTTACTATTGGAGGCTTTGGCGGGGGCATGGCATGGTCATAGATGACTCTGATATATTTGGGACCGTTGTATTTCCTTTATGGGCTTATATTTCCACACTGTTTTTGGAACGTTGTAAACAACATACTTTTGGATATAAAAATTTCTTTTAAACGGTTAAGGTAAAAACCGTTCTTTGTACTTTGTGTTGTGATATCAATTTAGTAGCACCCAAACATGTATGCTTCCGCTAAACCAGATTTTGGGGGTGTTACATAATGCATGTTGTGACGGTCGTTAATAAGAGTAACGGCCCACTAACACCCACTGCACAACACATGTTAGAAGGTAATAAGAAGAGGCTGTTAGGTATAAAGTTTTATGGAATGGGGGAGATAAATTTCAGGTAACTGGACCATGGGGTGACCAATGTGTAGTTAATGTTGTAGAGAAGTCCTGTACTTGCAATGGATGGGAGATTACAGGTTTACCATGTAAACATGTTGCTACCAATTGGAATATGGCTTTGAATAGACAACAAGTAGGGGCAGTTGAAACATGGGCTCATCCTTGTTACTATCTCAACACTTGGGAAGCAACCTACAGACACAATGTGTCCCCCATAACTAGCAATGAGAATTGGGAAAAATCGGCTGTGCCAACAACTATTGTTCCACCAAAGACTCAAGCAAATGCAGCTAAATCAACTAGTAAAAAAAGNAGTTGAAACATGGGCTCATCCTTGTTACTATCTCAACACTTGGGAAGCAACCTACAGACACAATGTGTCCCCCATAACTAGCAATGAGAATTGGGAAAAATCGGCTGTGCCAACAACTATTGTTCCACCAAAGACTCAAGCAAATGCAGCTAAATCAACTAGTAAAAAAAGAGTAAGGTTAGCTCCTAAAACTGAAGAGATTGTCAAGAATGGTAAACTGTCTAAGGCTTGGAAGAGTGTAAGGTGTGGTGTTTGTGGCATTGCTGGACACAACCGAAAAACATGTCTTGGCTATCGTGGAACCCAAGCTAGTCAAAATGGCCCTAAAAGACAAAAATGTTCAAGTGGTAAGGGAAAAGGCAAACAAGTGCCTCAAAAGGTTGCATCAAAGAAGACACCTCCTACAGGTAACAAAGTTGCAACCTATAAACAATCTGAAGGTACAGGTGTTGCTGAAAGTCAAGATGTTGCAGCTGAAGGTACTTGTGTGCAATCTGGAAGTCAAGAGGAAGCTACTCAGGATGTTGCAACAGACAAAGAAGGTGAAGTAGCAGGTGTTGGATATGTGAGTCAAGATCAAGCAATTGAGAATCCCAGCAAACGTAGTGTGCAAGCAGTTTCAGTTTCATCCCAACCTACCACATGAAGATTGACTAGGCAGCAGGCTTCAATGGACAGAATGATGCCCTCACCATAGATCAATTATGTTATGCTATTGAACTAGACAATATTTCTTTATGTTTGCTATGGATAAGTTATGTACTCTAATTATCATGCTTTGAAAAGTATGCAATTTTATGCAGTTGGAATTATATCCATTTGCATTATATATGGAACCATGTTATGTTTCTGAATTTTAAATGTGTATAATTTGCATCTTGTGTGGACTATATGTTATAGCAATGTCGACGACTACAGTACCTTCTATTGCAACTTGAAAAAGTCAAAACGAGCCAAAGTCAAAACTTCATGACAACGTTGACAATTAAAAGTCAAACCTAACCAAATTCATAAGCATCTGCATAACCATAAGATATACACAGCAAAAGAACAAAATTCATATCCATGTAGGAAACAAAGTTACTAACATTCAATAAAATCTAAACTTAGAACATACTAAAGAAGATAGTTTGATCAAGGTTATAGCACTACCACGATGGCCTAACAAGTAATTACATTTCCGCAAAACACAAAACACGGCCATCATACATTAAAGCTAAAAAAGTTAACCAAGTGCATAAACAATCAAGAACAATATCCAACTGAGCATCAGGTAAATCTTCCACTTCCACACATCACCTTGAGCAACTTCTAATCTTTCCTCGAGCTCATTTCTCCCCCTCAAAAGGCCTGGTATGATCATTCTTGAACGAGTGCACATTTCAGGATCATATCATCCTATCCAGCGACATGAAGAACCCTAATCATGAATATGTCAACTCATTAACCAACCTCCACTGTTACAATGTACTTTGCTACTTGCGAAAACAAGCTAATACAATAAATCTAAAAACGCACTTACTTCATCAGGACAACCATAGAATCGACACCCTGGGTTGGCCGATGTCCACGAAGTGCGAGTAATAGCTTGCTTACCACACCAGCAGCGTACCATGTTGAAGGAAGTAAAGTTTTGGAGGAAAGCTTAGGGATGATGAGTGACAATACAATTGTGACCCAAAGTAATATAGAGAACTTGGACACTGTACAACGGCTGGAAACTAGAACGCTACAGTGAATGACGATTTTGCCTTTTCAAAAATCACGTGGAAGTCACGATTACTGGTCGAGGGACGCAATCGGCCTCAAAATCATGAAGTTTAGACGCATGGCGACGAAAAACCAAACTTAGGGTGCCTGGTGATGTTTTTGGGCAAGTTTAGGGACCAACGATGTATTTTTGTCTTGAGAAAATGAAATAACTAACAAAATGAAAAACAACGTCTATTATTGTTACAAACCAATTACACAAATTAACCCACCCTCTTTCTATACAATAACCAATAAATTAAAAAATCAATATAATCCAATAATCCAAAACTTTTAATTTTAGATTTTTACATCAAACCATAAATAAACAACAAGCTCATCCAGCCGTTCATTTTGTACCACTAATACCCATCCATCCATCTGTCCCAATTTATAACCGTCTCTCTCTCACCTCATTTCCCCATAACAAACTTTCACCTTTTTTATTGAGTTCTATGTTTTAAACACCACCACCAATTTTGTACTTTTGACATCTTACATTTGTACTTTTTCTATACACCATTTTAACATATTTACAGTTACTTTTAATGGGACGTACACTTTTTTTTTCTACTTTTATTTCACCTTTCTTCTTATTTTATTCTCTCTCTAAGCCCCCACCATATTCTTAACCACCACAATCACTATTACCACCACCACATCCGGTCAAACCATCACCACCACTACAAACCAGCTCCAACTAAACACCACCGCCGCCACTTATACTAACACATACGTCGGTCACCTCCACTCAAACCACCATCTCCGCTACCTCGGGACAAACCATCTCAGTGGCCACTCCGGTCTGATCAAGATCTAAACCCAATCATGACTTACTATTGTACAACACCAAAAAGAGATAAGATACATAATTAAAAGATGGATGAACAAAGAAGAAAGATGGTCGATACACATAGCAATGCACCGTACCACCGCTCAACAACCGACCGAAGTGTATTGTGGGTTTGTTTTTAGTATGTGTGAGTTTGGATTTGGATCTATGTTTTTGGGTAGACGTAACAGAGAAGTATGTATCAGTTTGGATTTGGATCTATGTATTTTTGATTGAAGACGACAAATATACTACGGAGTACTTTTCTTGGTCCACCTAATTTTTCACAGCTTTGCATATTTTCACAAGTGGTGTGGGGATACCAAACAAGTGGTATGTAAAGACGACAAATATACTACGGAGTACTTTTCTTGGTCCACCTAATTTTTCACAGCTTTGCATATTTTCACAAGTGGTGTGTAAAGACACAAACCCTTTTTATTTCACTCTCCTCCTTCTTCCCCAACAAACTTCTACCACTTTCTCTCTCATACACTAAAAACACACACAGAGTCATGAAACCATCCAAAATCCACTATTGTTCAAAATGTAACAAAGTAAAAAGTACTAATCGTTACAACATTTAGCATTATGAAATCGCATGTACCGGACAAAAGGCGAGACTTCATTTGATCAAATATGTTGATGAAATTAAATCAGAAAGGAAGTTTCCAGAAAGAGCGGTGAAAAAGACATTGAGTAAAGAGCAGAAGAAAAATAAGAGAAAAAAAATAAGATGAAGAAAAAATTATTGATGAGGCAACATCTGCAGTAGTTGAAGAAGTTGATTCAGATGATGACGACGATCAGTTAGATATCGATGTTGATGAAGATCCTTTGCTATGATTGATACTTCGCTTTTCACTGTGTAACTCGTAGTAATGAATATGATTGATGACATAAGCAGAAGTTATTAGTTTTTTCAGTTGTTCATTGATGACGTGTCAGTAAAAGGCGGTGAAAAGTGTGATCGTAACTTTTTAAAAATTTTACTGTTGCTGTGTTGCTTTTTACTGTAGTTCGATATGAAAACTGCTTTTTACTGTGTTGCTTTAGGCTAGTAATTGACTCATGGATATAGTTATAGTGTGATACGGTTTAATGGAAATAGTGAATATTAGCGGTTTTTTACTTTTTGTCTTTTTTTTCCCTGTAAATCGTTGTTGGATTGTGGATATGGCGGTTCTTTTAACGGCAGGTTAACATGGATTTAAACTTTATGCATTGGAAATTAACGGTGGGGCAAACGTGACAATGAAAGAATTTGAACAACCAACAGTACGGAAATATTACACTTTTCGAACTATACACAAAAGACACGAAATATTACAACCAACAGCTTGAAACGATTTGATCTTCTTGCTACAAAGAACTATCAATGCATTTTGATTAAAGATACACCACAATTTACATAACTTGAAGACCCACTTTTACACGTTTAAAGATTATCTATTCATTTTGACTTTTGATGAAAAACTTACGAGTTCAATTTATAGTTATTTCCAGAAAAAAATGTATGTGTTAAAAAAATTAAAAATTAAATAATATTTAAAATATTAGTTTAATGCTAGATGTTATTACTATTTTTAATCAAAAGTACAATAATTAACTAATATTACTCAATATTAAATCATTTTAAGTTTTAAAAATGAATATACACTATTTGCTAGTATTAGAGATAGGGTAGTGATTTACTCACGGAGAAAATTGATTCATCCATGGTAAATGCATTGAAAAATACATATTTACCCTCAACATGTATTTACCCTAGTTTTCAATATTGATCATATCATTAACTCACTATATTATCTTTAATACTTCGTATTTTCTTTGTGGGTCATAATAGCCGTCATTCCTTTCACCATTAACATTCTTTTCTTCATCGACTCCTTTTGTAAAGTTATAGGTATTTGCATTCACATTGTTAATAATACAATAAAATAGTATATGGAGAATTGCGTATATATCCTTCCAAAGACCTAAAATTGCATATATATCCGACCAAAACTTATAATTGCATATATATCCTTTCAAACCTCTAAAATTGTCATATATATATATCCTTAAAGCAGCTTTTTATTTATTTAGAAACTCAAAATGCATTATAAACATAATATAAATTAGGGGGAATTGCATATATATCCCTGTAAAAGCTTAAAATTGCATATATACAACTTAAACTTTTAATTGCATATATATCCTTCAAAAGCTTAAAAATTGCATATATATCCAGCTTAACTCAATAATTGCATATATATATATATATATATATATATATATATATATATATATATATATATATATATATATATATATATATATATATATATATATATATATATATATATATATATATATATATATATATATATATATATATATATATATATATATATATATCCTTTTTAAAACATTCGTAATTGCATATATATCCTTTTAAACCTATAATATATCATATATATCAAAATAATTATTTAATATTTCATTCTAAATTATGGTAATTATAATTAAATTGCAACAACCATATTTGTTTTAAGGCTACGATGTCCCAAGGTTAAAATGAATTAGATTACCAAAAACAATATATAAAGACAATGTTAAACCTCACAAAAACAAAAAAATCAATTTATCTTATACTTAATACGAATACATGAAATGAACTCTTCAAATATAATCATGATTGTTATATATTATACATCACAGATATTTACAATAAAAGCATATATAATGCTGCCAACAAGTTTATAAATAAAGAAAAACTATTTTTTATTTTTTATTTTTTTTATAATTATGATTGTCATGTATTCTAGAGTTGTAAATTTAAATTAAATAATTTTTTGGATAAATATGACATATTTAAGGTTTAGGAAGGATACATATGTAATTCTAAGTTTAAATTGGATATATATGCAATTTGTAAGTCTTTGGAGGATATATATATATATATATATATATATATATATATATATATATATATATATATATATATATATATATATATATATATATATATATGCAATTAAAAGTTTAAGTTGGATGTATATGCAATTTTAAGCTTTTGCAGGAATATATATGCAATTCTCCCTATTTTTAAAGTGTTTACATGTTTTTAGCCTTAATTAGACAATTAAATCGTGTGTGGTCACGCTTTATTAGCAGTTATCGTTATAAATAGCGCGATGTGTGTCGTGGCGGTATTACTAAAATAATAACGTTAAGAAACTATGCTTTGTAATATTTTTCTTTTAAGAAATAAAAGGGAAGAAAAATAATCGAAGTTGAATTAAAAAAAAATAATAAAAAAAAATAACCGATACGCCTTAGTGCGCCTCATCGCACCTTTACCCGCCTCATCTCACGCCACGTCTATAGTCGACGTCTTGGTCTACTTCGTAACGTGGATGTTGCGCCTTAGCGGCGCATTGCGGCCGCCATGACGCGCCTTTTGGAACCATGATTGCAGCATTAATTTGTTTGCGCGTGTATTATTATTATTATTATTATTATTATTATTATTATTATTATTATTATTATTATTATTATTATTATTATTATTATTATTATTATTATTATTATTATTATTTTTGAGTTTATATTTTATATGTTAAATTATAATTAAGTATTTAAATAATTAACAGATTGTATTGTCTTTTTATATAAGTAAGGGTATTTTAATCAAACAACATTAATTATTTGTATGCTTTTAAACTTTTAACTAAGGGAGGTGAGTGTGCAAATAAGAAATGGGAGTGTGTCAATCAACTCACTAATACTAAAGTTTAACCATTTTCTCTTTACTAGACGATACTCGCGCCTATCGGCAACAATGTATAGTAGCATCAATTTGTGTGTGATGTGTGTTATCTCGTTTTAATATTTATAAAACCAAATCTAACAACAGTGGGAGTTGTCGCCGTGAGATCCTTAATAGTAAGCATTGTAACTGATACCCGGAGTTTAGTATCTAGTTTTTTTTTTTTTTTTTTTTTTTTTTTTTTTTTTTTTTTTTTTTTTTTTTTTTTTTTTTTTTTTTTTTTTTTTTTTTTTTTTTTTTTTTTTTTTTNTTTTTTTTTTTTTTTTTTTTTTTTTCCTTCCTTCCTTCTAACAAAATGCTTACGCTTACCAAAAGGACTAGGGCATCTTGTCAAAAGAACTTAGCGGTGACTCTGTTAGTAATAACAACACTCTCGGGTCGTGTACCTGATCGCATATAGTATATGTTAATACAAATATCGTCCAAAAACGTTATTTATATTTTACGATCTTTGCTATATTTTGTTAACGACGATTATAAACTTTATTTTAGCAAAACATAAATAGTTAAAGTCTTTTATATATATAGTCACAAGTTTTTTTTAGAAGAAAATAGATTTTAACATAAGTTACAAATTACTTGTTCATAAATAGTAATATAGTCATTTTAACAAAAGTGTCACAAAAACAAGTCAAGTGTCATATAAGATATACAAGTAAAATAGTTTGTTTAAGTACTAATAAAATGTGTCTTACTATATGTAACACCCCCAAAAATAGAGAATCGCGGAAGCATACATGTTTGGGTGCTACTAAATTGGTATCATAACACAAAGTACAAAGAACGGTTTTTAACTCGACCGTTTAAAAGGAATCTCTATATTCAAAAGTATTTTTGTTTACAGCGTTCCAAAAACAGTGTGGAAGTATAAGCCCATAAAAGAAATAAAGCGGTCCCAAATATATCAGAGTCATCTATGACCATGCCATGCTCTGCCAAAGCCTCCAATAGCAAGCTATCGCTTAAAACCTAAAAATACATGCTAAAGTGTCAACACGAGGTTGGTGAGTTCATAAGTTTATGTAAATAGCAATTCAGTGTAAAAGAATTGTGGACCACAAGGTTTTCGAGTGTGAAAATCGTTCACATATAAAATAAAGTTCAGTTCTAGTGACCTCCGCTTCACTCACAGTGACAGGAGAAAATCAGTCAAATTCAGCTTACGCATGTAGGTGTCTAACCGATCACCCAAGTAGTATGCGTCCGTTTGCCTAACCGGACAAACCGCACAGGGAGTAGGTGTCTAACCGATCACCCAAGTAGTATG
>LBNU01022649.1:21682-32508 GCA_014162995.1 Artemisia annua
GATTAATTCGATATATAATAAATTAAAATCTTACAAGTAAAAATCTCACCATTTTACCACTTGAGCCAAAATTTTATGTTTTTCAAAACCCCAATAATTTCATAATTATTATTGTAGTCGATTTATGCATATACACATAAAAGTGTATATTTCGTCTTAAATTCGCGTAATTAGCATAAATCACATTTGTATCATCAAACTAGTACCACAAGCAACAAGATTTACCACACAAGCAAGAAATATCTTAATGACCATGAAAACTTCATATGATTCGAGCTACATATGTATGCATGAAAACTTCATATGATTCGAGCTACATATATATGCACACATCAATTTATATCTTTTTCAATTTAGCAAAATATATACATTTAGCACTTGGTAACACCATTAAATATCACAAGAACACGATTGAAACAAGATTAGAAAAGTTTTGATGATTACTTACAAAGGGTGTGTTTTAACGTGGCTAGGAAGAACAAGAAAGGACCCAAATGTTTCAAGTTTAACCCAAATCACGTTCCGATTACCCCAAAACTCTTGAATTTAATACCCAATTAACTTGAACTTCAAAATTTATGTGTGGATCTTGAATTTATTGAAAAATTTCGGCTAAGGAGTGTTGGAGAAGATAAGAAGATGAAAATATGTGATCTAGGCATGTGTTTACCCTTTATGTAAGTATATAGAACTAGTTTTAGTAATAAACTTTGGGTAAAAGGGTGCACCAAGGATTATAAGGTGATTTGCATGTGTTTTATTTGTGGGAGAGTTAGGTGGCTGATTTTGGGATCCTAGGAGGGGGATCAAATAAGATTTTTATCCTCGTGGGTGTATCGTGTGTCGGTTTAAGCTTTAAATGTAACCGAAATGTCCCGGTTTGACGTTTTTAGACACGTATACGTAAAATAAAGTTTTTAGCCACGTTTTTGTCAGAAATGTAATAAAATGTCATTACTGACTCAAAAATATATTTACTTGACTTTTACCATCATTACTGTGGTGTCGGTTCGCGTGCAGCGTTGTTTTTCAGAAAATGTGAGAAAGCTCTCAGTAAATTACGAAACTTGTCAGTAACTATCCGAAATGGATTAATTTGTGTTTACTGACAAAAATAGAATTTTCCAGTGATGACTGTAAGCTACAGTACGCGTTACGGATAGCCGAAATGCTCAGAAATGCTCAAAAATATCAATTTATGCATAGGAATGCCCAAATTAGTTATAATAAATAAATATTTATTATTAAAATTAGTCTGGAAAATTCCGGTTTGTTACACTATATAATAACTAACCAAACATTTTTAAGTAACTCATCAAACTAACATCACTTAAGTAATTAACATATACATTTTACAAATATACACTTTCATATTATAGTTTAATTCTAAAATTGGAAATTTATGATTACATCATGACATGCATCACTTTGATATCTTTGTAAGATCTTGAAAATCATTGTAAGATATCATGAATATTTTGTTAAGATCATCACTCAAAGAATCATTGAAAAGATATGGAAATAACTTGGTTAGATTTGATCAAGATCCTTGAAGATTTTTTGACAGGTTCCAGCGGAATCAAACGAAAACAAGGACGGAACCAAAGAATTGGTTCCGCCCCATCCGTGGCTTGCTCAAGCTGTTTTGTCTATAAATAGCAAGCCACACATTGATGTTTTCTTATCACTTACAAGCATAAACAACATCATACATTCTATCATATATATCTTACTCGTTCATATTTTATTTTAGTGAACTTCTTTGTAGCAAGAAGATCAAATCGTTTCAAGCTTCAACAAAATGTTGCAAGGCTTGTTCATATGTGTTGTGTGAATTTGTTGTTATTCATACATCATTGTTTGTACCAAACAATCATAAACTTTTTGTATTGATCAGTTAGTATTTTAGTCCTCAAAATACAAAGAGTGGCGGGAGTAGTTGTAACCTTGTAAAAGAACTCGACATTTAGCTTTGTGTCGGTAATCTTGTGTAAGCGACGTGTATGTTTTTCTTTGCCGGATATAGGAGCTTGTTGATTAGTGAAGGATACTCTCGAGTTGGATACTCGGGGAGTGGAGTGGGCAAGGAAAAAGAGTCCTTGTAGACCAAACCACTATAAACATATGTGTTGTTGTTTGATCGTTTCTTTCTTTACTTGCACTTTACTTATCGTTTTATTATTTGCATTAGTTGATCTCACGTATTGTTTTCAAAGGAAATCAATTTTAAAACGGTAAAACTATTCAATCCCCTTCTAGTTTTCCACAGTATAGACTCGGTAAGACCGAGTCGTTCGCTGGTGCGAGTGAAATTAACTCTTTCAAAAGAAAATTTATTAAACACGACAACTTGTATTGAAATTCAAACAATTATTAAAATTAAAAATAATTAACAGGAAATAATTAAAAATTGCAAAACAAGTAAAATGGAAATGAAATAAATGAGAGAAAAATGTACTCGTCTAGCTACTTCTCTAACCTATCAACGATGTGGAAAACTAGAAGGGGGGGGGGGTTGAATAGTTTTACATCTTTTTAATTTGTTCAACGTTCATTCGAAAAACTTTCAATTAGAGTTTAGTATGAAAATAACATATAATCAATATGATCAATTATATATGTATGCTTTTGGATTTATTTTCAAAACTTAGTTTTATGAATGGAGCTTTGGTTGATCTTTATGTGAATATGTTTTCCTTTTAAAATCTTAAAACGTTTTGTATCAAATTATCGATTAAGTTAAACTCAACATGAGAAGTGTGAATAATGCATCTAAGTCTATTACACTATATCATAAAATTATTGATCCTATAACAATATTAACTTCTATCTATCACACAATCAACATCAAAACAATATAAGCAACAATCAACACATATTTGCAAGCATAGATATAAAGCGATAAATGTAAGAATAAATGAAAAGAGTTAAGAGAAAGGAAATGCAAACCGGGCACGATGATTTATAGTGGTTCGGCTACAAGGACACCTTCCTTGCCCTACTCCACTCCCCGAGTCACCTACTCGAGAGTTTTCTTCACTACTCAACAAGCTCCCTTTTGGCGGAGAAAACCGTACACAACTTTTGCTTACACCAATTAACGACACTAAGCTAAATGTCGGGTTCTAATAGTAGCTAGAACCAATCTCACGACACGACTTCGATCACTACACAACTTCTACATGACTTCACGACTTCTTCACGACTTCACAACTTCACGACTTCTTCACTACTTCACAACTTCTTCTATACTCCACTACTTATTCACACACCTACATCTTCACAACTAAATGACTTCTCCACACTACTACTTCTTCCCACTACTTCTTACTCACTCATTGACTCACTACTAAGTAAGATCATCTTGATCTACTTATTACATATACATACATAACTCACAACTTCACATCAACACTAACTAGACTCTAATATATCTTTGGCTTTATGATAGGGAGGATTCTTCTCTTGCACTTTGAGTGGTGAAGGATTGGATCACTTGAAAACAAAGACTTATAATCTTATGATCAAAGGATTTAGAAAGATGTTTGGAAAGGATTGGGACTGAAAATTTTAGTGCAAAAGGTTGGGAAAAATTGCAGAAATGAACCAGTATTTATAGGGAATCATTTCTGACAAGAGGAGCGTGCCGGCCCCCTTAAATAGGTGCCGGCCCCCTTAAAATTAAGGGGGCCGCCCAGACGAAAACGGCAGTTTTCTTGTCTTTTTCTGGGGAAGGTTTATCTAGTGAAATTTTAACTGTTTTTGGTTAAAAATTTGAATTCATATATTTATTTTGAATTAAACATTTTCCTTTAATTACCAAAAGTGTTTTTCTAAAATATATAAAATGTTTATAACATTTTGTAACATTTTCTTTTAATTAAAACATTTTCCTTTAATTACCAAAAGTGTTTTTCTACAATATATAAAATGTTTATAACATTTTATAAAATTTGTAATGTCTAAATAAAAATCCCTTTGATCATAAAATGTATTAGACATTTGTTTATACATACCTTAAGTGATTGTTGAAGCATACTCGAGACGTTGAGATGTCGAGAGACGTTGACGTATGAATGCATAGATGATTTGTGATCACAAGTAACTTAAACACTTTACGTTATGTGTTGTAACTTACATCTTTGTCATCATCAAAACATGAAGAGGATGTTTAGATTAAATATCGTAATATTCATGCCAACAATCTCCCCCTTTTTGATGATGACAAACTATGTAAACTATAACTTATAGTAGAATGTATAAGTTACTTGTTTACACTTCTTCTCCCCCTTTTGTCGAAGCAAAAAGGTTGACTCCTAGACGAGACTTCTACTACCCTTCAATCCTTGAAATAAAGAGGCGAGCTTGCATCATCGTAAGTGAAGTCTTGATCATATCAACCTCTAAAACATGACTCTAGCGAATCCATGGATCAAATAAATTGCAAACTTTTAACCTGCATCAAGGGTTAGTTTCCTGCAACGAAAAATATATAATATATAGATAGGGATGTAATACACAACACCAATGCTCCCCCTTAGTGTATGCTCCCCCTTAGTGTATGCTCCCCCTTATTTGAGGCACCAAGAAATCGAGTAACGGAAGAGTGCTATAAAGCAAAGTTAGTTGAAAAAGGATGCACATATACATAATGATGATGATAGATGTATGCATGACACTTATCGGGGAACATAATATGGATGTCTAAGGTATATGCACTAAAGAAATTTGACACATGCAATTATTGTTTTAACAACAACCTAAAAAAAATCATGACTAATGCTTAATACATAGTAATGAATAGGACCCAATGAAAAGATTCGACCGATATATTTTGACGAAATATGTCAAAATATATACTCCAAAAGAGTTAAAAGAAAATAAAGATGAAAATGGTACGTTCTTTTAAAAAATGTAGAAAAACGAAGATGGATGAGCATGGATGGAAAGGGAAGGTGATGGCAAGGGGTTCACAAGTATGGTTTAGATTAATATATCGTTTGACAAAGGTGGATGATTGGGAATCATTTTTTTTTTGGTGTTTTGTTGGTTGACGACCGAAGGTGGATATGTGAAATGAGGTGGTGATGACTCGACAACACTTGAAGCTTGGATATCTTCTTTGTGTTCTTCACTTGCTAGAAAGTGGAAAAGACGCATTTCGTAATGAAATTCACTTAGATGAGGTGGTGATGACTTGACAACACTTGAAGCTTGGATATCTTCTGTGTTCTTCACTTGTTAGAAAGTGGAAAAGACGCATTTCACAATGAAATTCACTTGACTTTTGATGACATAGACAAACATATTTATGAGTGTATGGATATGACGGTTGCCCTTTGATTCAAAGAGCGACACAAGGGTGAACATAGGTTTATGTATCATGAAAGATGGTTTGACCTTTATGGATTAAGTGGTAGTGAAGATGACACATTTAGTAAAGTGTAGGAGATGGTTACATGGTTGAATCTTCTCGTGAAGATGACTCGGTGAATTTATTGGTGAAGATGGGAAATGGGGATCAAGTGGAGATGACTAGGTGGATGTGAAAGAGTGATGTTCAAGGAAGGAATTTCTTGGGTAGGAGGTGGTGGTGATTGGTATGTTTTTATACACATACCTTTTATTGACCAAAACCCGACCATATTGACCAAAAACTAATCCATAAATGCCAAATACTTGTGTTTTTGTGTTTTTGAATGTGCAGGCATGGGTTTATAAGAAAAGGACGAAAAATCACAAGAAAATGACAAAACGAGCACGGGAATTGGAAAAGTGTCAAAAGCCAGAACCGGGGAAGCTAGTGGTCGAAGTTTGAGCTCATAAAGTCCATTAAAGTCCTAAAAGTTTCAGAAGACAAGTTTGGTCCCTGAAATAAAGATTGAAGAAAGTACACAAATGGTCCCTCAAATTCAAGAAGTTGTCACTATTGGTCCTTATGAAGATATTTTGGAGATTTGGCAACAAAGGCCCTCCATGAATCAAAGATTGTCAATAAAAGCCCTTGGATTATTATGGCAGCTTTGGTCCCTGAATTTACAGAATTTACATAGGTGGTCCTTGGAAATTTTTACCTAAACCAAAACTATATCTATCCTAAAATCTACAAACCTTACCGGACCCTTTAATAAACCAACCCAATCTTTTTATCCTACTAGCCCACCAACCCTTTTATACAAACCATAAACCCACCAGGCCAAGAATAACAAAAGCCCACTACCCTTTAATTATAACCCATAGCCCCATTCAACCCACCAGTCCAAAAGAAAGATAAAAAAATAATAACGCGCCAGTTACTGTGCTTCTCCTTCACCAAGTTACCCTGCCATTTCAACCTTTTACCTAATATTCCTAGTACGAGGTTGTGAGCTTCCAGAAGGTCTGACAAGGCAGAGGATGTCGACACTTATTCCCCTACGTGGCAAAAACAAGCTCAATGATTGGTCTATGGGACGTGGCATATGGATAAGGGTCATGCAAACGGCTAGAATTTGAGTGGGATGTCAACATAAGAGGATAAAGATGGATATGTGGCAGAGATTCAAGCTTCTAGCATCTTCCTAACCCTAGCAACCCTCACCTTGTGCTCGGCTATAAAAAGCCCCCTGTTTTCACCATTTGGGTGTGTAGGATGTTAGTAACGAAATGCTGTCATTTTGTCTTCTTAATCATGTAATGTTCAGTTATCTTAATAAAAGTTTTTAGTATTAATGTTTTAAATTCTTGTTTTAGCTTTTATTTAGTTTACCCTTTTTAGCTTAATAATCTTTAAAGCAGCTTTTTTATTGTCTTAATAACTATCTTTAAGCCAGTTTATTAGCTTTTATTTAATCAATCTTGTTATATAATAGACTTTTATAGAAAACACAAAAAAACCAAAAAATCCAAAAAGATCTTTGCTTTACTTAAATCCAGCTTACATATAAGTTTTTTCAGTAGTTTACAAGCTCATATTAGCTTTCTAGCTCTTGTGAGTAAGTTTTGTAGTTTTAAACAGTCAAAAAGCAAAAAAAAAAAAAAAAATCTCACTTGGTCAACATAAAGTCAAACTGCAGAAAGTTATGAAGAAAGGTGGTGTTATTCTGTGATTTTGGAGGTCCATTGGTGTTGATTGAGCCTATCTAAAGATAGGCTTGAGTTCAAGTAAAACCCTTGTTTAGCTAGGGTATTTTCTTGTAAGTTCTCAATTTTAATTTTAGCCTTTAATCTACTTTCATGCTTTGATTAGTTCTTATCTGAGTAGCTAGTGTGTTGTAGTGAATCTCTGTTTAGATTTATCTGTTGAATGCTTATTTGATTAGTGTAATCAGTTTGCTAGATAGAATAATCTTATTTCACATACTTGCCTTGTTAACTGGAATCTATTGCTTTGAGTATTCTTGTAGTTGTTTGTTGTTTGTCTCTGAGTTTTGCACCAATTTAAGCTCTATTAATCAGTAGACAAGCTTGTTAGGTTGATTTGTAACTTAGAACTCATAACAGCTTAGCAAAAGTTCAATACAGTTGATAAAGGGGTGTTTGGTTCTGTGTTAATCTGCATGCTCTTTGTGTTTTTCTGCTTGCTTTTACTGCAGGGTTAGCACACTTAGGCCATATTAGAGTAATATCAATCATAAAACTTGCATCTATAATACAAAAGTCAAAAGTTGCATGTTTGATCCATTCTGCCTTCATTTATGGTTTATTTGATCTGCATCATTGTTCAGTCTACTCTATTTGTGTTTGTGTTTGAGATCTTAGCAGTTAAACAACATTAAACAACTTATAGTAATAGATTTAGGCCATTAAAATTTAATAAAGTCAAATTAGTGTTTGAGTTTAAAAGTCAACTCTGCTCATAAATCTGGTTCAAACAGTCAAGTTATTGATCAAATTGAAAGTATTAAATGTGTTCCATATTGTTTGGGCTTGCTTCTAATTTTTGANCACAAAAAGACAAAAGAAATTTTATTTTAATTTCAATAATAGTTTTCAGTTAATTTAGGTTTTATAAAATTAAATTTTCACTTTTTAAGTTGTTTTTCATATTTATTAACAAATTAAATCTTAAACAAAAATACAAAAAGAGTTTTTAATTAATTCAAATTAAAGAAAAGAAAACAAAAATATATAATTTTAATTTTCCAAAAAGTTTTTAATTTCATTTAGAATTTTATAAAATTTAGTTTTTCCCCGTAGACTTTTTAATTTTAGTAGTTGCTTTTAAATCTCGGGATTAGCTCGGGATTTGCGTTAATTACGTTTAATTTTACATTTTTAACTTGCGTACTTCATTTACATGTGCTATTTACGTGTTTCTTTGTTATTTTATTAATTGTAGTCTTAAAATCAACACAATCCCTTTTATTTCACTTTTCTTTACACAAATTCACAAATCAACAACTACGGTTCCATTCACCTTCACACGGATCACGACCCGGGTATTTCTTATTCGTTGAGAAATTACTTGGATAATATACTATACTATAAACGACTAATCAAATTTTTGGCGCCGCTGCCGGGGAAGGTTGAAGTGAATTTTGGTTTTCGTTTTTCGAATTGTGTTTTGAAAACCTTCCTTGTGAATATTTTCTTATATAAAAAGTAAAAAAAAAAATCAAAAATATTAAACACTTTTCCTAAAGTGTTTGCAAAATACCAAAAATATAATAAACATCCTCGGTCTTCCGTTGAAGGAGGGCGGTTGTAAACCAAATAAGTTTGAACGCAAAAGAGATTGTGAAATTATTCGGTTTCGGATTACTTTAATTCTACAACCGACACCCTCGTTGTGAGTAGATTTGAAGGAAACGATTTCGGGTGACGAATCGATCATCAAAAAAATTACAAAACAAAAGAAAAAGACAAAAATATTTTGATTTTTAAGTTTTCTTATTTATAAAAAACCCAAAAATATTTTCCTTTCTAAAATTATTTTTCTTTTCAACTTTTTAAATTTTCACTTTCTTTTTGGTGTATGAACACCCGTTCTTCGTCTAACGATATTCTTTCGCCTCTTTCGGACCCCGAACGGATTATTCGACATAATCATCGGGTTGATTTTTCGAGTTTAAATAACTTCGACGATATTAGCACGAATCGTGTTCTTTCCCCAAACATTTTTAAGGCAACGATTCTTAAGAGAAGATCGAAAACTACTTAGCGTCTTAATTTAGTATCTTTATCGGACTAATAATTATGAAAACGAGATGCTTATGAAGAAATTCATTTCTCTCACAAAAATAAAATAAGTAGATACAAAAATAAGAAATGGGAGCTAGAAGTTATTACACAAGTAACTACCATGAGTAGCGTTAGCATCTAACTTGTAAGTAGGCTGTGATCTCGTTTTTAAGCTTAGTTTGGGGACTTGTGAAAAATCAAGGATGACGAACTTTATCCGTATGGTCACGTCTCTATGAGACGTGTTTCTACTTTTTGACCCTAAACGTTATTGCAAAAATAATGAAAGTCAACATACCGTCACAAGAATAAAGCATGGAAAATATAAAAATACAAAAATAGTAGTGTAAAGTTAGTACGTATAATAAAATGGATAAACGGGGCGTTTTAGGGAATAAATGATTTCGAAATCTCTTTTGAACGTTCTTGCTACTTTTCAAAGTTAGTAAAAAGAGTTTCTAAATTATTTATCTCAAAAGCGTGACGTGATTACATTGCGTGAGGACACGACAATACCTTAGTCTGGGGGATTTTGGTATGTGTTTATACACATACCTTTTATTGACCAAAACCCGACCATATTGACCAAAAACTAACCCATAAATGCCAAATACTTGTGTTTTTGTGTTTTTGAATGTGCAGGCATGGGTTTATAAGAAAAGGACGAAAAATCACAAGAAAATGACAAAACGAGCACGGGAATTGGAAAAGTGTCAAAAGCCGGAACCGGGGAAGCTAGTGGTCGAAGTTTGAGCTCATAAAGTCATTAAAGTCCTCAAAGTTTCAGAAGACAAGTTGGGTCCCTGAAATAAAGATTGAAGAAAGTACACAAATGGTCCCTCAAATTCAAAGAAGTTGTCACTATTGGTCCTTATGAAGATATTTTGGAGATTTGGCAACAAAGGCCCTTCATGAATCAAAGATTGTCAATAAAAGCCCTTGGATTATTATGGCAGCTTTGGTCCCTGAATTTACAGAATTTACATAGGTGGTCCTTGGAAATTTTTACCTAAACCAAAACTATATCTATCCTAAAATCTACAAACCTTACCGGACCCTTTAATAAACCAACCCAATCTTTTTATCCTACTAGCCCACCAACCCTTTTATACAAACCATAAACCAACCAGGCCAAGAATAACAAAAGCCCACTACCCTTTAATTATAACCCATAGCCCCATTCAACCCACCAGTCCAAAAGAAAGATAAAAAAATAATAACGCGCCAGTTACTGTGCTTCTCCTTCACCAAGTTACCCTGCCATTTCAACCTTTTACCTAATATTCCTAGTACGAGGTTGTGAGCTTCCAGAAGGTTTGACAAGGCAGAGGATGTCGACACTTATTCCCCTACGTAGCAAAAACAAGCTCAATGATTGGTCTATGGGACGTGGCATATGGATAAGGGTCATGCAAACGGCTAGAATTTGAGTGGGATGTCAACATAAGAGGATAAAGATGGATATGTGGCAGAGATTCAAGCTTCTAGCATCTTCCTAACCCTAGCAACCCTCACCTTGTGCTCGGCTATAAAAAGCCCCCTGTTTTCACCATTTGGGTGTGTAGGATGTTAGTAACGAAATGCTGTCATTTTGTCTTCTTAATCATGTAATGTTCAGTTATCTTAATAAAAGTTTTTAGTATTAATGTTTTAAATTCTTGTTT
>LBNU01022650.1:0-30778 GCA_014162995.1 Artemisia annua
AACTATGATTAAGTGACTACTCAGATTTGTTTGGTGTGGTTTGGTATGTTGTCTAGAAATTCCGTTGCGTACTTAAAACGTCAAAAGTTAGAAGACATGTTAACTGCATCAAAGTTTCGAATCTGAAGAGGATGGTTGTCAGTTTGGGGGGAAGCTGATTCAGAAACTTCGCCAAAAAGAAGTGTACGAAGAAGCTACAAGCATGAATTAGGGGGAAGTTAATTCTTTATGTCGCCCATTGAGGAAAGACTGATAAGGCGTGATTAGATCAGACGACTTGAAAGCTACATAGGAGCCAGACCTTCATTTCCGGTTCAACTCTTTCAACGACCTGATCTAGTCTTCATGTCCTTCGGTGATGATGAATAACATTTGACACGGGTACAATCATGTTTCTTACTCTTCGTATGTGCAAACTTCTTATCTTCAAAACTATGTTCCTCCATTAAAACATATTTTGCTTTAAATTGTCAACATGGAACATGTTTTGAGGGGGAGAAAAGTTTCACAATCATGAAGTTTGCACACCTCACCACAATTCTTCAAGATTAAGATGTTTCTTCATCATTTGGATTGAAAACTCATTTTCAAATAATTCTATGATCTCTCGAATTAAACTGTGCAAAAAGGTCTCTACACTATCTCGTTATCCGATATGATTGCTACCTCTCCGATCTGTCTTCTTTCTAAAGCAACTTCAAAAAAATCATGGTTATGGCACAAGCGTATGTCTCACCTTAACTTCAAAACAATGACGNATATACATATATATATATATATATACATATAGAGTTGAGATCAAATAAGATCAATGTTAAAATTGTAAAAATGAGATCCATTCAAGAACCAATAGGAGATGGGCAAGTGTAATTTATGGCTTAACAAAAAATGAAATTAATATTTAAATGAAAAGGGTATCTTGGTATTTTATACATTTAACCCTAAATAACCTACACCTCTAAAAAAAACTACCAGCCTCCATCTAATTTTTCTGCCTCCCATCTCTCCCCACTCACCATTTATTTTCCGGCGACCAAAAGACAGCCATCTCCGCGGTCATACTCTCCGGCGACTAAAACCCAACACGATATCGAACCCAACCTGGCGCATATATGTTATTGTTGACCAGATTAAACCCAACCCGATGTATCATCTGAGTTTTATATGCATAATCAAGATCTAAAAAAAAAAAAAGAACACCAGCGCAACAAAAATCCTTCCCCATTTTGCATCGATCGACCAGTAGAAATATTCAAAATCGATTGGTAGATATATTGAAGATTGTGATTTTATATAATAGAAAATTTTCCCACATCGAAAAGGTAGGTAGGTAATTAGTTTTTAAGTCAAAAGTCAAATTGTGCTTTTGTCTTATATTGTCAGTTAATTATTGTTTCTTTCTCGTATATTGTCTATCCGAATACAATTATTTATTCACTGTCACACATTTTTTAGTAACTACAACAATTTGGTTATGAACAATTAACTATTTTCTTTGTATTTAAGAAATATTTTGATAAGTATGAGTGCAATATATTGTCAGTATGAGTGCAATATATGTTATTGTTATTGTTTTGTACGAGACTTTTTATTGTTATTGTTTTGTTGGTTGGATGTAGAAATATCTTGTTTTCAGATCCGGTTTTGTGAAAACCACCGCCAGAATCATTGTTGGTTTTCAGATCCGGCGGCCGTGTGATTATGGATTCTTTGAATTGGATGATGTACCACGATGCATAAGTTAATTTCGAGATGATGTACCACGATGCATCATGTATTTTCGAGATGATGTAACGATGCATCAGTTATTTTTGAGATGATGTGCCACGATGCATCAGTTATTTTTCGAGATAATGTATTGCCATGTATCTTTGTATTAGTTGTGTTGTATCAGTTTCTATAGGGATGTATCTACGTATTTGTAAGATTTTTATTTTATTTTATTTATTTTATTTATTTTTTGGAATATCAAATCATAGGACATTTGTAATCAGTTGGATCCAATTTAAATAAATGTGGGTTCATTTTTAATAAGGATTTTGCTAAAAGTGGTTGTGTGTATGACCCATCTATCGATGTATCATATTTCTGAATTATGGTACTTAATTGGAAAAAAGTCATGGGGCTAAAAATATTAATATATAGCTTATCTTTTTATTAATGGTGAAAAGTGAATGTACCAAAATACCCTTGAAACATAATTTAATTACAATAATGAGACGCATTTAATACTAATCTCATCTAACACTAGTTAATCGATCCAAGGGGCTAGATTGGGTCTTACTTTTACAACTTTAAGCATGATCTCACAATAACCCTCCCCTATATATATATATATATATATATATATATATATATATATATATATATATATATATATATATATATATATATATATATATACATATATATATATATATATATATATATATATATATATATATATATATATACATATATATATATATATATACATATATATATATATATATATATATTTATACATATATGTATATATACATATGTATATATAGATATGCATATACATATGTATATATACATATGTATATATATGTATGTATAAATATATATATATATATATGTATATATATATATATATACATATATATATATATATATATATATATTTTGCATTTCAGCCTATTCCTGTCACTCAAAAAAGACGAAGATTATTAAAGAATGGTAAATTTATAAAGAACAATGTTGTTGGCAATGTGCCTTCTGATCATGATTTAGAAAAAGATGCACATGCTTCACAAGAGGTATGAACATATGATAATTACCATTTAACATTTTTAAGTTTATGTATATTAGTTACACTAATAGAATTTGATAATAAATGAATGAATCATGTATAAACATTTTGTTAGGAAACTGATGATGAAACACCTATGCGTATAAAACGCACAACCAAGGATATACAAGCTTCAATTAAAAAGAAACATTTGTTCAAAGTTATTGATGAATCGTCTGATGACGACAAAGATAAAGCTAAGGAAGATTTTCAAGGTTTTGACCATTTAGTTGGTTTAAAAGCTAAAGAAGTAGGCCAACATGATGAGCAATTAAATGAGCTATCTAATGATTATCTCCACCATTTGGATGACTTTAGTGAAGATGAACATTTACTTGATAAACAACACACCTCATTGTCAAAAGATACCAAGTATGCTCTATTTGATGAAGATCTTCATAACATTAACAACACAAATGACGATGGTGTGTGGGTTAACATCAATGATCTCCCGTTGGCTTCCAATGATTTAGTTAATCCTAACAAGTACATTGATGTTGAAGCCGAAGAAGATTTAGTTAATTCTGATATCTATAGCGTCCAATCTTTATCCGAAGGAGATGATAAAGATAGTTTTATTGATGACGAGTCTTTGAGGTATGATACTACCGATTCGGAAGACGCCGATGATGATTTTTGATAGTTTCTTTTCGGATTTATCTTTATTTATGTTTTCCTTAATAATAAGTTGTGTTTGAATAATTTATTGTTCTTTTATTATAAACTTTCAATTTTTTAATACTACTCATTTTGCACAATCACTTAAGTATTCGTTTTTTTAAAGTTGTTTAAAGCATTCATGGTTTATACGCATAGGTGTGTATCTGAATTCAAATACATGTCACTTATATAAGCCCAAGTCGTATAATACCACTAGCCCACTTTGTAGTTGGTCCATTATGGCTTATATTAATAACCCAACGAACTAATGAACCTGGGATCAACTTGGTACATTATGGCTTATATTAATAACCCATAAAAAGGAGTTCGGTTTAACAAAATGAACATTTTTAGGATACATACTACTACCATATCTTACAATCCAAAACAAACCAACATCCAAACATAACATAGTCAAACATTAGTCATTACGATACGAACCTAATAATATTGAACATTAGTCATTACCATGCTAACCGTCAATCTGAAACTACAAACATGTTGGCCGAGACACGTTTAACAGAGGTGAAACACCGGAATTGGCTCCATCGATGGTACATCCAAATCGTTCAGGAGATACATGAACATGAAACGTATCATCTTTTCATAGTCAAACCTACATTCATGTGCAAACTCCCTCCATTCCCCAAATACGTTTATATGATTAGTCCGATCTAGATCCTCCTTAAGACTCCATCTTGACACTCATGGTGTATTCAACATGTTGGTGTTTCATCACCGCATGTGTATACATGTGCATTGGATGGTGCACCAAAAACTCTACCGGTATTGTCTGCAATATTTCAAGAGTAACATATAACTATAGCTACGTATCTAAGGATACTAATCTTAAAAGAAAATATATAAACGAATGATCCTTACCAGCCATTTCATAACCACAATATAAGAATATTTCTTATAGAACGTATCTTCAAATTCACTAAAATGGTCGCGGTGAACTGGCCAGCGACACGTGTGGTGCATTCGGTCATCATCTACAAATACATTTATCAAATTTAGTAACCTCTTAGTATGGTCTATAAATAATATTTAATAACCTAAACATATCAAATTAGATGATCTAATAATACACGTTGTAAGTATATTGGCCCATGAAATAACCGATAATATGTGAATTTATACTATCCAAAGTTAACATATTACCCAAAATTGAAAAACACTTCCAAACATTCCTTATGCATTATCTATTTAAGAATCTACTCATGATAGTATGTAAAGACCACTAAAAAGTGCCATTTATTCAAAATCCACACCTGTGTCCTCATGGAGAATCTGTGGTTGTATTGGGTGTAGTTGTGTTGCACCAAAGAAATGAGCATCGGTATAATTACTTCCATCACCATTAAAAGCCATCATCCAAATCTCAGTGTTCTGCTCCTTGGTGAACACCAATGTCATTCCAGCATCCAATGCAATGTTGTTTTAATAATACTCCAAGTTGGATGGAACAGTTCATATTTCCATCCATCATTAACAAGATTCACCGGAATTGTAAACCTGTGGCCTTCCACGTAATTCCTTATATTTCCTTTTTGACCTAACCCATGTAAGAAAGAAGCTCGAATTTTTTGTAAATTAAGTTCAAATTTATGTTATTTATAACAAAAACAGTAATATGCTAATATAGTCAAAAGATTAATAAAACTTAACTAAAATATAATACCTGAGTCCTGTTGGCTGCAGCCCATACACGACTCTGAAACATAGAATAACGTCCCTCGATACCTTCGTATCCTCCAAATTCAATACCATTATTGTCATACCCTGTAACATAGAAGGTATCATCGCCTTCCTGGATGAAATGCATCAACCAAACACGCACACCGATGTTCTCCACAGCGAATCTGGTCCATTTGTAACCCTTTAATGCAATAGGTCTATGGTAAGGTGTCACTAATCCTACTTTGGAATTCTTCTGTTGTTTACCAAGTAAACATATTTCTTCCCGTTGTATCCATCCTTCGAAAATGCAAGAGGCAGATCCTGAAATATTTTCCAATATGTTGTTATCATCCTAACTTTATTATGGCTGTTATTTGACATACTAAATATTTGGTAGATTACCTGTGATTTGTGATATGTTCTGCGGTTCTCCCAAACAATGAATTCTAATGGCATTTTCCTATATTAACAATGATTATTAAAACACCAAATATGATTTTAAGATTTGTAAGTCTTAAACTACATAAAACTTTGTTCCTACTTAAAATAGCAACATAATCAATCTCTGACCATCCATTTCATATTTGATATACTATAATATTAATAACAACTACTTAATTATTAAGACGATCTTATGGTCGTATATGTGTTTAAGGATTTCATACATGAAAATATCTTATGGTAATCGCAACATAATTACTTGATTGAATCCTTAAAGCTTATAAATTAAAATCTCAACATTAGTACTAATTAAGACCTAATATGTTTCTATATTATTCTTGAGCAAAACCAAGGTGTTTCAACCAAAGTCATATCTGCGTACAAATCAACACCCACATCCAAAGTTTAAATTATTCAGAATTTACATTATCAAAATCACAACAATCACTACTTATGTCAACAGTAACTATACAACAATAATAAACATGCAAGTAATCACATATCTAACATCGACTAGAGGATATGTTAATTTTAATCCCTAAAACAAAAACATAACCTTCATTCTCCTTATAATCAACAAATATTTTTAAAAAATGGTGATTAGTAAAAAAAACATGCATACAATGGAAAACCACTTACGATTATGGTTTTTAAATCATTAACAAGTTTACATTTACATAGATTTAGATGTGGATTTAGTTATAAAAAAGTTTTGTTGACTAACCTTTGATGTTCTTGGTGATTTGATAGGGGAGTTGAAGTATGTGCCGTAATGATGTGTTTGTAGGTGTTATAGCCTTAAGAAGACTACTTGCATGTAAAATGCCCCTACTTGTGTAGTTACATCAAAACCGGATCTTAGGCTTCATGGATTATGAAACACATATGACATATGGGACTCATTTAATTTTTTTTTACACTTTTTGATATATAGTGGGCCTCATTAAATATTTTGCCCCAATTCAATAGCTAAATTTAAGGTAACTTTTGAAAATAATGGCATTAAAGAGTTTTTAGGTCACTGTTTTGTTTAAAACAAATCATCAAAAATCGTTTTAGGTTTTTTAAGATCGTTTTAGGTTTTCTTCATCATTAGTACATGTGGTTATAGATGAATAACAAAAAGAAAAAACAAACTTTAAACTCCAATACTGAAGAGAAGCATGGTAATAGTAGTAACATGTTCAACCATGTTAATGGAGATCTTTGGCTTCAAGAAAAGGATTCAAATAATAAAATATCTCCATCCATTGTTGTTTCTTCAAGTTCTATGAATTCGAATATTCATGATCAAGATTTTTTATTTCATGGTAAACAATTTTATTTAGCATGTTATATTTATATTCGTCCTCATTCTTCAACAGGTTATGTATCATGTATATAAATCACACTTTCATTTATTAACTTTTTCAATCAAAATATATGCAGATCTTCATGACACAAGAAACAAAAAAAGTCTTCTAACATAGATAAACCATTAAACCATAATGTGCTATCTTTCAATGATTTGCCATTTGTGGAATTGAATCATTCAGCCAAACGTAAACATGTTTCCTTTCCAACACCAAATGCCAAAACTACAAGTACTGAACAATGTTATTTAATAGGTAATGCCACATCATTTAAAAATATGAAAATTACTAAGTACAATTATTATACTTGCATTTCCCTTTTTAATCTAAACAGTTGCAGACAAAACGAGGACGGGAGATGCTTATGGTTGTAACAATAATGTCCTGAATTATCATCCTCAAGCTACAATCCATCCACAAAGATATCCTCTCTCCGATATCACTTCAAGTAAGAATTCTTAATAACGTGGTTTTTACTACGTTATATTACTATGCAAACATTCACTTTTTAAGCTTTATTAAGTATATGTTTGTTATTTAGGTACATTGTCTGCCAACAATCAATCGTTAAACAACTCATCTTATGGTAACAATAGTTTCATACAAAAACAACATGACATTGCTGTATCAAGTACTTTAAATTTAACACCACAATTAAGGCGTCTTGGACAGCCATGCAATACTCTTTCTGATTCAGCAAAGTTCACTAACAAAAAGTTTGGAAGTTTGAAAAACAAAGAAAATCAACAACCTTCAACAAATAATAAAGATTTGGCTACACAGTCCACTTTTGTTACCCTAAATCTTAATTATCAGCCCATCTATATACCTAGAACATATTCCTCTCCATCTAACCAAACAAAATCTATTGATACTCCAACAAAAAGCTTCCAAGTAGTAACACCTACAAGTTTTTCTAAACCTAATGCTATGATCATTCCAACTGTTGGATCAAAAGCTGTACCATTGGCACCACCATTAAGGAAGCCAGGACGCCCACGTAAGATTCATGCTGATATAGCGGCACTGGCTAATAAAGGTATTGGAGTTTTACAAACCAAGGAAAATCATTTCAATAAGTAATAGACATGTAGCGACGGCTACATATGGTTTTAACCCTATGCCAGGGGCCAATATACAAAGATTTCCATTATCGGCCATTACATCAGGTAATATTTCACAGTTATCATTCGTTTGTTCTTATTGTTCTCTTTTATTAAACCATATAGTTTGAATATAAATTCCTTTCATAATGTGGTTGTAGGTTCACTCTCATTCACAAACCAAATGCCTATTGTTTCTCACTATGGAACAAGTTCAAATATTGCAGAACCTTTAAGGCGACTTGGACGCCCCTATAATACTCCTATAACAGTTGGAATTACATCAAATAATGGAAATTTCGATCCATCAAAGCCTGTTACAGAAAAAACATGTAAACCAGTTGGAAGGCACCGGAAAAGACCTAAACAAAATGGTAATTTTTAACAAATGCAGTAATTATTAGTTTACTTTTTATAAACTTTTTTCCCCTAAAATGGTCATGTTATCCATGTGAAAATATCTAATAAAATGTTTTTATACTATGTGATCAATCAATACCAGCAGAGAATACCTTTCAATCTTTATGTGAAACTCCAATTAGTAGTACTAATTCGTTTGATCCAAATATTGTCTCCTGCATTACAAAAGGTAATTGCTTATTGCTTATCTCTTATAATCAATTGTTTTTCAATAATGTATATATGTATACATATGTATTCCCTATAAGTTAACACCGACATACATTATTTGGGGTGTTACATTTAATAGATCAGGAGACACGCCGTATCATACAACAACCTGTTCCAAATACCCCTTTCAGCATTGGTGTTGGATCATCATCCTCCTATTTTTCAAACTCCTAATTTTACAAATGTAAAACAACAAATTCACTAGACTGGTACAAGTATGTCTTCTTTCTTTTTTCTTTTTTCTTTTTTCTTTTTTAAATCATGAATTGCTATACACCACCATTTTTATATCGTATTCACACCTGTCATCTGCATTATTCATTACAGGTAAACCTTCAATGACTAATAATAGAACAAGATTCAAAAATAGGACCCCGGTACAATTCGACATTGGTAAGATATTCTAATATACTTGGTTTTTATTAACTATATTCACTAATGTGGATATACTAACCTAATGTGCATTTACAGGTAGTCCTTCAATTATACCATCAAGTTGTGTAATGAATACTGCTGTTGAATCATCATCTGAAGTTAGCACAAGTAAAAAAGGCAAGTCAATTGCAAGTATTACTCCATTTAATTTGTCAGACCAAGATACTGAAGATGAATATGGATATACGGATCGTATATCAGGCATTTCTAAAGGCGCATCTCATATTCAATATTAATACAAACTATTCCTTATTTTGTGAATAATCTTTAGCACCTCGCTAAAAATAATTTATGAAATTTTCAATAGAGTATTTTGACCACGTAGATCCGACTGAACAATGTGACAAATGTGGTGCATTGTTGTGGCTTGCTGAAAGTAAAAGGGGAGCTACTAATGCAGCTAACGATGATAGATATTCTATTTGTTGTGGTCGAGGTAAAGTTAAACTACCAGTGGCGTTGAAGAATCCTCCTACTTTGTTAACGCGACTTTTAAAAGCAGAACACCCTAATAGCAACTCTTTTTTGGACAACATACGATGTTATAATTCCATGTTTGCTTTTACATGGATGTCTAGTAAACAAGATAAGACAGTTAATACTAGACGCGGTCCATATTGTTTTAGAATTCACGGAGAAAACAACCATGTGATGGGGGATTTGTTACCAAAAAAAGACGAACCACCTAAGTTTGGACAGCTTTACATATATAATCCAGCAAACGAGATTCAAAACCGCATTAATGTTGTTAGGTTAGTATTATTGTTAATATAATTTAAAAATTATATTTCCATATTATCATTATATGCATATTCTAATGATTAAACTTAACTTTTATTTTTAGTTCAAGCGATAATGCATCTTCGTCAACAACAAAAACCATAGACCCGCAACTCACAAAAGACATTAAAAACATGCTGGATCTTAACAACCCTTTTGTTCAGAAGTATAGGTATGTCGGATGAAAATTGGCTGAAGGTGAATCAAATGTCAGGATCAAGCTTATAGGTAGACGTCCACATGATGGTAGGCAATACGACCTACCAACTTCAAATGAAGTTGCAGCCCTCATTGTTGGTGATTTTGATTCAATGTCTACTAAAAGAGACATCATTGTCCACGAAAATAGTGGAAAGATGAAAACCATTAGCGAGCTCTACGTGTCATTCCTTCCTTTGGAGTATCCGTTGTTGTTCCCATACGCGGAAGATGGATATCGTACATATATTTACCATTATGGTATTACTGATGATACACCAGATGAAAAAAAAATATGTGACCATGCGTGAATGGTTTGCATATCGCATTCAAGACCGGCCAAACGTTTTTTCAACAATTTTTGGTTGACGGTTATACTATGGTGGAGGCTGAAAGGATGCGGTACGTACGTAAACAGCAAAAGGAACTTAGGTGTGAAACGTATACAAGATTAGCACAAGCAGCTGAGCAGCAAAACCAACCAAATAAAAAACGTGGAACCAAAGTTATTTTACCATCATCGTACACCGGTAGTCTACGTTACATGTTACAAAACTATTTGGATGCGATGGCAATGTGCAAGTTATATGGATGTCCTGATTTGTTAATTACATTTACATGTAATCCGAAATGGCCTGAAATTACAAGGTTTCTCAAAGAGAGAGGTTTGAAATCTGAAGATCGACCAGACGCTACAACAAGGGTTTTTAAAATGAAGCTTGATCAATTGATAAAGGATATAAAAGAGAAAAAAATCTTTGGACGAGTACCGGGTAAATTTCTTTCTATGAAAACATCCATTAAACACATTAACAAATAATGAAATAGTTTGTGTATTTTTTTATTAACTACTTAATGTGTCTTAATCTCTTAACAGAAGTATATACAATAGAGTTTCAGAAGCGTGGTTTGCCTCATTGTCATCTTTGTGTATGGTTGGAATCATAGCTGTTAAGATCTTGATCTAGCTCTTAAGATCTTCCGATCTTACGATCCCGTTAAGAAAAAACGAGCCGATCCTTCGTAGGATCTTATAAAGCATAGGATCTTAAGTATGATCTCGATCTTACCATAGAATCGTAAGATCTCGATCCGATTCGATCCTACTTCCCTTAATTTAACTAACTAATAAACTATAAATGACTGAATTTTGTTAAATTAAAACAATATAGCAAGCGTTGATTACTGTAAATGTTTAATAAGAGCAAGATATATTGATTTTTTGATTAAAAGATTCACCGTCCTTAATTACCGATTAGATATTTTTGTATTTTAGAGCATTACACGTCGCATTCTCATATTACTATAACTTTCAAAACTCTTTTTTCTTCTCTAATTTGTTATGCAATCATCTTTGTATACAAATTACTACAAAAATAAGATTTTTAGACATTTATGTAGTATCTTTCGATCTCGATCCGATCTTACGATTCCGATCTTGCAAAGAAAAAAACGATCCTTAGTAGGATCTCGATCTTAACAGCCTTGGTTGGAATCAACTGATAAGTTGAGATTACCGGCTGACATAGATAGGTGCATATCCGCTGAAATACCAGATAAAGATCAAGAGCCCGAGCTACACCAATTGGTCAAAGAATTTATGATGCACGACCCATGTGGTTCCGAACATAGAAACTGCCCATGCATGGTTGAGAATAAGTGTTCTAAGAATTTCCCAAAGAAATTCAATGTGTCTACTTTCATTGATGATGAGAGTGGATATGCCATATACAAAATAAGCGATAATGGCAGAAGTGTTTGAAAACAAGGAGCTGATCTTGATGGTGGTTTTGTTGTCCCGTACAACCCTACGTTACTGAAAAGGTACTAAAAATATATTTGTATCTGTTTTAAGACTTCTTTTATTTATGAAATTCTAAATTTGTATTTTATGTTGTTTATTAGATACCAAGCTCACATCAACGTAGAATGGTGCAATCAGTTTGGATATATTAAGTATATTTTTAAGTACATAAACAAGGGTCCTGATAGAGTTACTGCGACTGTTGAAGATGAAGAAAAGGATGAGATTAATGATTTCTACGACTGTCGCTACTTATCTTCATGTGAGGCTGTGTGGAGAATTTTCAAGTTTGATATTCATCACAGATTTCCCACTGTCGAACGATTACCATTCCACCTTCCAAACCAACAATCTGTCGTGTTTGATCCTACTGAAAGTATTGACTATCAATTTGAGAAGACTTCAGCAAATATTTCTAAGTTTTTAGCTTGGATGGATCTTAGTAAAATAGATACGGAGGCTCAAAAACTTTTGTATGTCGAAATATCAAAATTCTATGTTTGGAATAAAACCAAAAGAATTTGGACACAAAGAAAGCAAGGTTCATCTATAGATCAAACAAACTTTTTAAATTCATGCAGCATAAGTTTTTTCAATACTATAAACATATGTTTATTTTGCATAGGTAAAAGCATTGGACGGATACACCATGTTCCTCCTTCTTGGGCGGATCTCTTTTACTTACGTAGGCTTTTAAACCATGTGAGAGGTGCTCGAGAGTGGGAAGATTTAAGGGAGTTTGATGGTGTTGTGTATCCTACATGCAAAGATGCTTGCTATGCACGTGGATTGCTTGATGATGACAAAGAGTACATCGATGGGCTTATTGAAGCAAGTCAATGGGGAATGGGAGATTACTTACGAAATTATTTTGTAAGTTTAATATTAACTGATACTATGTCTAGGCCCGAGATTGTTTGGGAGAAGTCTTGGAAACTGTTGGCGAAAGATGTGTTACAATTAAAAAGTAAAAAACAAAACCATCCAGGTAATAAATCATTTACATTTATACTAAATTATCACCTATATAAACGTAATATATTTCTATTAAAGTGTTTACAAAAATCAATTTTTTGTCAACAGATCTAGAGCTAAGTGACACTCAGCGATACAATATATGTTTAACATACATCGAGGAAAAGTTACTTAGTTGTGGTAAGAGCTTGAAGAATATAGTTAACATGCCTTACCCTGATCCAGAGTTCACAATGGAAGGTTACAACCGGTTGATTTATGATGAATTGGACTATAAAATACCGAAACTTATTTTACAACATGAATCCTTGTATAACAGTTTGACTAACGAGCAGAAAGGAATATACGAGACTATTATTGATGCATGCAATAATAACAGTGGTGGAATGTTTTTTGTATATGGGTATGGAGGCACTGGTAAGACGTTTTTGTACAAGACTTTGATGGCAGCTTTAAGGTCTAAAGGTGAGATTATTCTAAATGTGGCATCGAGTGGTATTGCAGCACTTTTGCTTGATGGTGGAAGAACAACCCATTCTCGGTTTGCAATACCCATTGATATCATGGAGGATTCTATGTGTTCAATTAAGGGAGATGGAGACCTTGCTGATTTGATAAGGCAAACAAAGTTAATTATTTGGGACGAAGCTCCAATGATTAATAAACTTGCCTATGAACCTTTTGACAGAACATTGAGAGACATATCATCAGACATAGGGGCTGATGAGAAGGTCTTTGGTGGTAAATTGTTGTTTTTGGTGGTGATTTTCGACAAATCTTACCGGTCATTCCCAATGGAAGTAGGCAAGATGTTGTACATGCTTCGTTGAATATGTCATATTTATGGAGGCTTTGCACTGTTTTAAAACTTACCAAAAACATGAGGCTTAGAGTCGGGTGCAATCCAGACGACGCAGCAGAAATAAATGATTTCGCGGAATGGATATTGAATATAGGCGAAGGGAAGATAGGTGGTAAAAACGACGGTCATGCGGAGGTTAAGTTCCCTGAAGATATGCTAATACCTAACTATGACGATCATGTTGATGCTATTATAAAGGAAACTTACGGTAATTGGGAGGAAAATTTGTGGGATCCGACATATTTCCAGGATAGAGCTATTCTTGCACCCACTCACGAACAGGTGGACATAGTAAACGAACGCATGATGTCCAAACTATCTGGCAGGGAGAAGCTTTGCTATAGTTCAGATTCTGTGTCGGATATAGACGTAGATTTTAACTACGATGAGTCGATATATACCACGGAATTTTTAAACACAATAAGAATGTCCGGCATTCCACATCATAAGTTAGTTCTAAAGGTCGGCGCTCCGATAATGTGTATCCGCAACATAGACCAAAGAGGTGGTCTATGTAATGGTACAAGGTTACAAATTGTTAGGATGGGGATCAATAATATTGAGGCAAAGATCATAGCCGGAGGTCAATTAGCTACGGTTGTCGCTATTCCTTGCATGAACATTAGCCTGTCTGATAAGAAGATGCCTTTTCAGCTTAACAGAAGACAATTCCTGATATCAATTTGTTTTGCTATGAAAATTATTAAAAATCAAGGGCAAACATTATCCAAGGTCGGTCTTTACCTGGAATGTCCGGTCTTTTCTCACGGACAATTATATGTGGCTGTATCAAGAGTTAAAAGCAAGAAAGGTCTAAAAGTATTATGTTGTGATACAGACGGCAAATATTACAATTACACAACAAACGTTGTGTATAAAGAAGTACTTCACAGGCTTTAGTTGTATTTTTTAACTTTTTCAAAATGTTGATGTTTTAATCGTTAGGAATAAGACACTCAATATAATTACCTTCACTACGTTTTTTATGCCGGTCCATATTATGCATTTCCGACTTATATGTATATTTTTTTTATACAATACATGTAACTCATTTTATACTTTCAATAATTTTAGTTAATGCTAGCGCCCCATCGGGGCGGGCCTAAGGCTGTACTATCTAATAAAATAAGGTTTTGTACAAGCGCCCTGAAGCACGAGCATTAAAAAAACTCATTAATTGTGTGACTAAAATTCTTTAATTAGAAGACAATGTACAACACTTTTATGCATTAAAAAAGAGGAGAAACCAAATAAAAAGACAATAAGGTCCTTTTGCACAAGTTCTTTAAGCATTAGCATTAAAAAACTCATTAATTGTGCGACTAAAATTCCTTAATTAGCTTCAATGTACAATACCCATTATGCTTATCAAAAGAGAATATGACCAAAAGAAAAAGTCAAAAGGGTTAATTAAGTCAAAAACTTCACAATAGCCAGTATATTAAAACTTGATACGCTCCACTTTGATTTATTTATGTAAGGTATTCAATACCATTAATTACTTTCAGTTTCTTCAACTCCATTCAAAAGAGGAGCGTATCAGTTTATATCAACACCGATTCTCACGATAACTGTTTCTTCAATCACATCAATCATCGATTCTCACCAATTCAAAATCTTCCTTTATACGCTCCTGTGTTGGACTATATATCTTTGATTCAAAGATTATCATCAACCTTAACAACTCAATAATTCGGTAAGTTTAAAATGTATTGAATCGACTTGGTTTGTATTATTGATGATTTTTTTATGTCTATAATGTTAACCTAGGAATTAGAAAGAGGAGTGTCCTAAAGAGTTCTTATCAACAATTCAATTCGATTGATACTTCTTCAACAATTCACTTATGACTTGCTTATGAAGGTATGTGATTATTGTTTCAATTTCAGTTTTTGATTTTGAAAGATTTATGGGTTTCAATTGGTGTTGTTTGGTTCAGATCAATTCGACCAAAGAGTCGTATTTATATCGAAATTTCAATCGAATGAAATGTCATATTTGCTTGTTTTGATTAAACAAAATTATGATTTTTATTAGGTTACATTCTTAATATTATGACGTGAAACGTCATGTCTTTGGGAATATAATGCATCATAGGTTGCTTCTTAGTTCCTCTAGGCCAATGATGCGTGGGTTTTGCAACCTTCGCAGTAGGTTTTACCTCTCAAGGGATCTTGAGAAGCTTACAACCCCCACCAGGCAGTGTACCTGACCGATGTAGTATAGTGTAGTGGCAAGTACCGGGGGATTGATCGTTCTCTCGGGGAATAGTGTCGTTAGGATTGAAACTACTCTAATTAGGTCTAAGGGTTGAGGGATGATTCTTTTTGTATTTTTATATTTTATGAAAGCAAGTAAAAATCTCGGGTATTTGGAAGAGTGGGCGGAATTAGTTGCTAATCAACTAACCCAAATATCTACTATTGCAAATAAAATAAAATAACAAGAAAAGTAAATTGGTTGTGAAACTTATATGGAGAAAAGTGTGTTTACTTAGATTTCCTTACTCCCTAGCTATCTTTTACCGGTTAATTGGTTTGTTACAATTGTGTGGATGACGGGTCGTATTCCTTTAAACCATTCGTAGGGCCGTGTACGATCTTCCCTAACTCTATAAGCTCCTACTTCACTCCTATGTCGAGCCGACTAAAAGCTCCTCTAGGATCACTAGAATTCGCTTATGCATTAAATACAACCATATAATCATAGTACACATCCAATTCATGTTTTTTAAGACGTTCAAGCAAGTTACCGTATAGGAGGTTAGCCAGTTTTCTTAAGCCTAACATCGACATCACCCACCCACAACAATCAATAACAAACCAACAACAAGTAATCAATAGCTAGGTTTCATTAAATCTAAGCAAACACAAGAAAAACCTAGCCTAGCGTGTTAAAGTAAAGACAAGCATAAGATATAATCAAGCAACACGTAGACATATTGATTGATTTGAAAGGAGACTTATCTTTACTTGAACATGAATGATTCAAGGGTGAAAAACCCCTGAAAATACAGTAAACCACGACCTAGGGTTTATCCCTAAAGTTTTCCCAAAAGTTACACACCTAATGAATGAAAATTAGAAAACTGTATATAGATTTTACAATTTGACGGCGGCACGTTTTAGCTCGTGACGCCGTCACCTCGCCGCCAAAACTCTTCTCGGATTGCTCAGATCCACTCTTGACGCCGTTCCTCTTTAAAAGTCTCTGGGCCGTCTCTCTTTAAGTTATAACGTGACGGCCTAGGCAAAAAAACACGTGACGCCGTCACGTGTAAAAGCTTCAAAATCTTTCTGGTCCGTCAAGTGTAAAAATTATCCACCTCTTTGTCAAAGCGTGATGCCGTCACCTCGTAAAGAGTGACGCCGTCAGGTACAGTTTTCAGCATGGTTTTGAGACTTTGTCGTTTTCTTCACTTTTATGCTCCAAAAATGTCCAAAATGCTTCCTTTTCCAGATCTCTTCTCCAAAGTACCTAAAATGACAAAAGAAAAGATTTAAGGCAATATTTGATCAAATAATTACTGATTAGGGCTTAAATGACCCTTAAAAGCGTAACACTTTTCGCCTCATAAAATACCCTGACACTTGAGATTTACTTGTCCTCAAGCAGATGCGCTTTTATTCCAATCAAAATATGAGCTAGGGGTCATTTAACACTAATATAAAAGTAATTACAACAAATAGTCATTCCACCCTAGTCATAACAAGCACGGAAATCATATATTAGCACCTCACAAATAGTGTTTGGATAATCTCATCTCTCGGGTGTTATAAACCTATATAACAAAATGGAAATGGAAAAATATCACTCACTACCTGTCATAGCAAATAGATTACCATAGGCTTGGTAAAGGATCAAAAACCTCCTCCACTAGGCGTAAGCACCTAAGATAAACTATCAAAGATGGCTTTTAAAGGGTTGTAATGTTAGGTATAGGGATATGATAAACACGGTTTGTTGGAATAAAGGGTATTTTTAGTGGTGGCGAGTTAATTATCTTGATCAAATACACGCACAAGGTGGCGTTGCTAAGCCAAGACTCGACTCGACTTAAGCTAATAAGAAAATAACTAAAACATAAATAAAAATAAAGGAAACGGTATGGTAGTCCGTATGTTTTTTTCTACTTTTCTTTTTCCATTTTTTTTTCGTTTCTCTTGTTTTTCGATTTTTTTTTCATACACTCTTGCCCTACCATCCAAAATAATACATCATAGGGGCCTCGGTTCTCCCCTTACACTTGAACTTTTACATACTTTACAATTAACTATTCTAATGACTTGAATTAAGATAACTGGAAAACTTAGAGAACTTTAAAACATTAACGCACATATGGGGGTAATAATTGACTTCTTCCCCATTACTCCATTACATTAGTACTTTACCCATGAGTCCCAATCGTCCCAAAACAATATGTACAAGGATATGACTCGACTTAGCAACCATGTAATCAATTAGACAATTAACTAAGGGTTTAACTTAATGTTGTCACAATAATGCACTAAAGATGAGTGCATACGAGGTGGGCTAAGGCGATTTGGGTGTACATTTGGGGTGGATTGTAAACAAATTCTTCCTTTAAGTAAAATGCTTAAAGTTAGAAACGAAAAGATAGGCTCTGAGGGGTGTACTAGGGGTATCGTGTACTAATGTAGTCAATGTAGTTATATTACGGGTGTAAAACATGGGTTATCCTAATGCCTCTTATCATGTAGTAAATCTAACTACACGAATGTAGTCTCACTTGTGGATTTGGGATGGTCACTAACGCAAGTTCTAGAATCTAACTACTACCGGTACACACACAAGCACCAACAATGAATGCTTTTCCTAACAATTCTAGGGGCGAACCTCATATATTTGGGGGGAAATCTTTTTTGAATGGTACGGTTTTTGTGCTAGTAATACAACTCCTATCCATGAGACGCTTATTATGCCTAAAGTTTCACTCCTATATGTTGTAAAAAATTATAAATTTGGCGCTAAAATTGCCCTAACAAATATTTCTTTCAGTTTTATTACACATCTACCTTTAAACAAAACAAAAATCAAGCGTAATAGCATTTTCTAAGGTGTCTTCATTTACCCCCCTTACACTTAAACCGAACATTGTCCCCAATGTTCACATAAAAGATTTAAAAGTAAATAAAATGAAAGAATGAAACAAATACTCCCCTGATTCGTTTGATGTGGATCGTGTGGTAACATGGTTAGATCTTCTTCCAAGATGATGTAATATATTCAAGATCAAAGCGACGCCAAAGACTTGATGTCATGAACTTGATTCCATTTTCATCTTCTTGTCCAATGTAACCTGTTAAACCTGAGAAAACAATCTAGGCAAACCTTGCATAAAATCGGCGGCAAAATCTAGATAGAGATATAATGCTTATGGAATGAAAGTTTTGCAGATTCCTGGAATTAAAGATGCAGTAATTTTTATAGTCCGGCAGAAAAACTAAATTTTTAAAAACTTTTTCTGGAATCAGTACCTGACGCCGTCAGGTTTTAAAGCCTGACGCAGTCAGAATTGTTCTGACAGAATTCTTATGTTTAGTTTCCGGAAAATTTCTGGAAAAACAAATACCTTAATTCCTGGAATCCTGCAAAATTTCATTATGACTCGATACAAGCATTTGACTCAAACAAATACTAATATGTATGTTCATTTTATATTGCTACAATTCATGTCCAATTCGTTCTTATAAACAAATTTAGATTCCCTTACACTTATCTTTTTGCAAAATACCTTTATATGTAGTTAAGACGAAGTTAAAAACAAAATAAAGCATTTTCACAATGTAATTTGAAACATGAATTTGTTAGTAATAAAAATAAAACATACATACAGAAACAAATAAAATCAAAGAAACAAACAAACAAAACAAATAAAGCTTGGGTTGCCTCCCAAGAAGCGCTTTTCTTTATTAACGAGTCTTGTAGCTAGACTCAAAGTCACTCTAATTACGTGACTCCATCGTTGGTCACGGTTTCTAGGTCATCCTCGGGTTTAGTCTTATGTTCCGGACCTAGTTGCAAGCATTCTTTGTAGAAACCAAATATTCTACCCATAACATAGTCTACTCCCCTACGTCAATCCTCATCATTCCTATAGTAGACCGCTTGCTTATGCTCCTTCTCGATGTTTGATAAAAGCCGGAATTGCTCTATCTTATATGACATTTGGTAGGCTACCTCATCGGTCTCGTCCTTGAATCTAACTATCCCTAGAGACGGATCATAACTCATCTTAGAGGTTTCAACAAATGGCTTACCAAAAACTACTTGAGTCAAGCATACATCTACTACCGGACGAATATCTTCTACGATCACAAAGTCGGTGACATAGGTAAAGTTTCCTACATACACACGCAATCCTCTTACTCTCCCCACAAAGTTGCTCATCCAGCATGTGTTGGGGAATATCCTAGGTCCAAGTTGCTTTTTCATTATCCAATTGTAATGGATCCTAGTCATGATGTTTATTGGAGATATAAGGTCTATGTAAGCTTTCTATACATGCACATGCCCAATGTTGCATAGAATGTTGATGTTGGATGGGTCACTCGTCTTAATAATTGGATTACCTAGGAAGTATGGCGTCTCGGGGTCATCAAATAAATCCTTATGGTATGCACATTCTTCCTTAGTGGGTAACCTATTGAAGTAGTCCTCTCCATCATCTACTTCTTATATTTCCCTTTTCTTACTCTCCTCAACTTCCTTAATTTCATCCTTATGTTCACTATCTACTTTATTTTTATCGATTGGCTTAATAGTGACAATGTTAACGAAGTGGACATGTTTGGAGGATGAGGGGTCCTTGATTTGGGGTCCGCTACTTGTGTTCCTAGCGTCCTTATTTGGTGGTGGCAACCCTTGGTTGTTAAGGGCTTTCAATAAGTTGTCTATTTTGTTGGTCATCTCCGTTTGTTGTTGATTAAATTCGGATTCAAACTTAGTTATACGAGCTTATTGAGATGCCATAAACTTAGACATCAATCCTTCAAGAATATTGGTACTACCATAGCTATTGGAAGGATTGTTATTGAAAGTACGGTTTGAAGATGAACCGTTTTGTTGAAAACGATTAGGTGGATTGGAAGAATTGTTTTGAGGCGTGTTTTGGTTTTGTTTCCACGTAAAGTCTGGGTGATTTCTCCAAGAGGGGTTGTAAGAATCACCGTAAGGGTTTGGCTTGGGTTTGAAAGTGTACCACTTTTCTCCCGCTCCGTCGGTACGCGAGGATGCATTGTCCGCAAAAGCTTGATCAGGGAGTTCCATGCAATCACGAGTGTCGTGGGGACCACTACAATACTCAAATGAAGAAGTGATTTTGTTCACTTGGCTTGAAGGTTTAGGAGCTTCGTAGGATTTCATGAGAAACTTGACTTGGTCCTCAAGTTCCATGATCCTACGGTCGGAAGTGCTTGAATTATTCGAAGGCAAAGATATTGCCTTGACCATTTTGTTCAAATCACGGGGATCGTTCCAACTTTTGTTGTCATAGAGGGAAAGATCTTCTATGAGTTCTCATGATTGTTCCGCACTTAGATCATGTAGCTTGCCACCGGCCGCTTGGTCAATGGTTTGCTTCGTGGGGATATTGATATGGTCATAGAAAATTTGGACTTGGAGCCAAAGGTCTATGCCATGGTGAGGGACTTTTTGAAGTAAGTCCTTGAATCGAGTCCATGCCTCGTAGAGGGTTTCACCTTAACGTTGTTGGAACATCAAGATGTCATTCCTTAACTTGGTAGTTCTCCCCGGTGGGAAAAATTGAGCAAGGAAGCGAGTGGTGAGATCATCCCAAGAGGTGATGGATCCTGCGGGTAGACGTTCTAGCCATTGACTAGCTTGGTCTCGTAGAGAGAATTGGAAGAGACGTAATCGGGTAGTCTCTCGAGTGTCAACATCAAGGTCTATGGAATCTACGATCTTAAGGAAATCCTTGAGGTGTTGATTTGGATCTTCGGAACGACGTCCATGGAATGCACATCCGTTTTGGATCTTAATTTCAACATTCCCGTGTTACATTTGTGCATATATTTGGCAATTAACTTACATTGTTTGTAACTGTCAGTGGATGAGTTGAACCAGTGCAACGAGAAGGTGGGTAAAGTTATAGATTCTAAAACTACCAAAGAGTCAAACAATTTAATAGAATGACACTTCTGATGATGCAAATGACCATGGTTAGTTCCTTATTTCCCTTTTAGTGTACCAAAGAGATTATTTACTTACAACCGAAAATGAAAGGTTTAAGTTTTGTAACCACACTTTACTTTCTGTTTTGCTTTTGCTAATTGCTATTGCTGACATTCTTTCACATTTATAGAAATAAATTGCCAATCACAAGATGAAGCTCATCAAGCTCGAAGGTGAAGTAACGAAATTACAAGGCAAGCAAAATCTTCAACAAAGGATTCATCACCATAACAAAATAAAGGGGTGATAAAATATTCGGATTTAGTAAATCTCATTTTAGTTAAAAACCCATAGCTAAAAGATATATTTTTATATAACAGGAGGAGAACAATGCATTAAAAAGTCAAAACGAAGAACTGAGTCGTAAGCTGAGAAGAAATGATGCTCTACTTATTCGTGTTAAGGAAGAACTTGCCAAAGAATGTGCGAGGAGTGGAATGAACTCTTATTATGTGAAAACTGTGCACAGATTAACTTCGCAAACGTATTGCTGTAAGATCCAACATGTCAAGCTCATTTTTAATCGTTTTGGTGTTGGATCCAAAATGTCAAAGCACATTTTTAATCGGTTTGCTGTTAATGATTTATACTTGAGTTAGTGTCATGCTTCCTTAAACCAAGTTCAACAAAGGTTCCTGTAACAGTGTCTGTTGTGAATGTCGTGCAAACAGAGGCAACCAACATTGAGCTCAAACTGTTCTCGGTTATCCTCCTAATCAATATAAGAGAATAGTCTGCGGTTTGTATTTTGAAGCTGGAAGGTTCAAGAGCCTATTTGATGAAATTTTGCTGTGACGGTTAAATTTTAATATCGTTGTTAACAGGCTCAAGATAGTAGTTGAATTGTCACCATTGAATTCTATCATCTATATCTATATACTATCTAATAAAATAAGGTTTTGTACAAGTGCCCTAAAGCATGAGCATTAAAAAAAGCTCATTAATTGTGTGACTAAAATTCCTTAATTAGAAGACAATGTACAATACTTTTATGCATTAAAATAGAGGAGAAATCAAATAAAAAGACAATAAAGTCCTTTTGCACAAGTCCTTTAAGCATTAGCATTAAAAAAACTCATTAATTGTGTGACTAAAATTCCTTAATTAGCTTCAATGTACAATACCCATTATGCTTAAAAAAAGAGAATATGACCAAAAGAAAAAGTCAAAAAGGTCAATTAAGTCAAAAACTTCACAATAGCCGGTATATTAAAACTTGAGACGCTCCACTTTGATTTATTTATGTAAGGTATTCAATACCATTAATTACTTTTAGTTTCTTCAACTCCATTCAAAAGAGGAGCGTATCAGTTTATATCAACACCGATTCTCACGATAACTGTTTCTTCAATCACATCAATCACCGATACTCACCAATTCAAAATCTTCCTTTATACGCTCCTCTGTTGGAATATATATCTATGATTCAAAGATTATCATCAACCTTAACAACTCAATAATTCGGTAAGTTAAAATGTATTGAATCGATTTGGTTTGTATTAATCATGATTTTTTTATGTCTATAATGTTAACCTAGGAACTAGAAAGAGGAGCGTCCTATAGAGTTCTTATCAACGATTCAATTCCATTCATACTTCTTCAACAATTCACATATGACTTGCTTATGAAGGTATGTGATTATAGTTTCAATTTCAGTTTTGATTTTGAAAGATTTATAGGTTTCAGTTGGTGTTGTTTGTTTCAGATCAATTCGACCGAAGAGTCGTACTTATATCGGAATTTCAATCGAATGAAACGTCATATTTGCTTCAAAAGGTATTGTTTTGATTAAACAAAATTATGATTTTTATTAGGTTACATTCTTAATAAATTTTACACTAACAGAATTAAGAAAAATCTGAACTTTTATGAGGTGAAACGTCATCTCTTTGGGAATATAATGCATCATAGGTTGCTTCTTAGTTCCTCTAGGCCAATTTTTCTTAACATAAGCTAAATACTCGGTAATATGCAGGATCGGAGCTGCATAAAAGAGTACCAGACTACCAACATGGATGCGTGTACGCTCGAGATTGGGATTGGTAGGAGCTCAAAGATTTCTTCTCAAAACATGGAAGAGTTGTGATCATGAGATTTCTTCTCTTTAAAAATATTGAGGTTTAACAAACTTAAGTATTTTATCTATATTGTGTGGTCACATAGATAAATAACGCCATTTGAGTAGTCTGTTGTTAGACCGTAATGAGAAACGGCAAAAGTAATATATTTTTTTATAAGGCGCACAGTAATCTTTTTTTGCCCCTAATTATAGCAAATACGCTTTAATAGACTACATAAGATAAGTTATAATGCAAAATTTAAATTTGGCTGTGATTTTTATGTGTTTCAGGAGACATCACTTGGTATACCTAATTCAAGATAGCAACAAGTAAGTGGCTATCATGAATTTAATTATACAAGTAACTTCTATCACATCCAAGAGTGATATTTTTATGTGTTTCAGGAGACATCACTTAGTATACCTTAATCAACTGATCGATATATGAGAATTTTTTGTTTTGTATTGTAGCCAAAACAATAATTGTGTTGACATCTAATCTTAATTTCAACAGTCCCGTGCTACATTTGTGCATATATTTGGCAATTAACTTACATTGTTTGTAACTGTCAGTGGATGAGTTGGACCAGTGCAACGAGAAGGTGGGTAAACTTATAGATTCTAAAACTACCAAACAGTCAAACAGTTTAATAGAATGACAGTTCTGATGATGCAAATGACCATGGTTAGTTCCTTATTTCCCTTTTAGTGTACCAAAGAGATTATTTACTTACAACCGAAAATGAAAGGTTTAAGTTTTGTAACCACACTTTACTTTCTGTTTTGCTTTTGCAATTGCTATTGCTGACATTCTTTCACATTTATAGAAAGAAATTGCCAATCACAAGAGGAAGCTCATCAAGCTTGAAGGTGAAGTAACGAAATTACAAGGCAAGCAAAATCTTCAACAAAGGATTCATCACCATAACAAAATAAAGGTGTGATAAAATATTCGGATTCAGTAAATCTCATTTTAGTTAGAAACCCATAGCGAAAAGATATATTTTTATATAAGGGAGGAGAACAATGCATTAAAAAGTCAAAACGAAGAACTGATCGTAAGCTGAGAAGAAATGATGCTCTACATATTCGTGTTAAGGACGAACTTGCCAAAGACCGTGCGAGGAGTGGAATGAACTCTTATTATGTGAAAGCTGTGCATAGATAAACTTACCGCAAATGTATTGCTGTTAGATCCAACATGTCAAGCACATTTTTAATCAGTTTGATGTTAATGATTTATACTTGAGTTAGTGTGATGCTTCCTTAAACCAAGTTCAACAAAGGTTCCTGTACCAGTGTCTGTTGTGAATGTCGTGCAAACAGAGGCAACCAACATTGAGCTCAAACTGTTCTCGGTTATCCTCCTAATCAATAGATGAGAATAGTCTGCAGTTTGTCTTTTGAAGCTGGAAGGTTCAAGAGCCTATTTGATGAAATTTTGCTGTGACGGTTAAATTTTAATATCGTTGTTAACAGGCTCAAGATAGTAGTTGAATTGTCACCATTGAATTCTATCATGTAATTATTTTGTGGAAGTATAGAGTTAGTTTTTATGCTCATTATGTAGGATATAAACACTCTAATCAGCACTCTTTTTATGACAGTATGTAGAACCGCAATACTGTAACATCTTTAAAAGAGTGTTTGAGAGAATGGTAGGCTTCGCGTTGAAGTTAATGGTGGTTAGATTACCTATCATTGCCCATCTTCTATTCATATATATAAATTAATTATGAAACAAAAATAATTTGGATTCTATATTCTACCTTAAAAAGTACCATGAAAGTCTTCACCTAAATTAATTGTAATATGGGTTAATTGAAATGGAACTCCTGTATACCTGAGTTATCTTGAAATAAGCTTCGCGTTGAAGTTAACGGTGGTTAGATTACCTATCATTGCACATTTTCTATTCATATATATATATATATATATATATATATATATATATATATATATATATATATATATATATATATATATATATATATATATATATATATATATATAGATTTATTCTACCTTAAAAAGTACCATGAAAGTCTTCACCCAAATTAATTGTAATATTGGTTACTTGGGCTTTAAAAACTAGAAACATCTTTAACTACTAAGAATATGTTTCCAATGCAATATGGTCAGTTTATGCAGATGCTTCGGTCGTGTGCTTGAGATGGAAAATGGGTCGTATGTGGCTTGCTGTACACAACTCATTCTTCGTTTATTTTTCTTTATTCTGTTCCCGAGTATAAAACGGAAAGAACATTTTTAATGATTTATACATGAGTTAGTGTGGTGCTTCTTTAATGTCCATACAAAGATTAACTTACCGCAAACGTATTGCTGTTAGATCCAACATGTCAAGCACATTTTTAATCGTTTTGGTGTTAGATCCAACATGTAAGCACATTTTTAATCGTTTTGCTGTTAATGATTTATACTTGATTTAGTGTGGTGCTTCCTTAAACCAAGTTCAACAAAGGTCCTGTACCAGGCCTTACCTGTTGGTCAAAGGTGAGTAATTGTATGAATGATGTTCTCATAGTTTTGCAATAGGGAAAGTATAAACAAGTGTACTCTCCCCTTCTTTACTTATTACCTGTCTTGAACGAGTTCTATACAGTATAAGAGTGGATCACACCTTCTTTACTTATTCTCGCTCTCTATAATATCAAACTCAAATAACACATTGAACATTTTCAAAACACATATGATATTTGGTGTTAAATTTTGTAATGATGGACGATTTGATCAAATTGGTTTATGGGTTACAAGAACAATAAAAGGTTAGATGTTTGTAGGAGTTTATCTCTTCATTTTTTTCTTTTTTGTTTCATATGATGATATATAACACCCCCATTTTCAGGATCGCAGCGGAAGGGACATGAGGTGCTATATATTGATCACATAGTACAAACATAATAAACAAGTTTTCATACATAAAATATTTAATAAACATAAACCATGAAAGGTTAATATGTTTTACATGTAGTCCCAAAAGTTTACAAGTTCAAAAGATACAATAATAATAAAAGTCTTTAATATTTTAAAACATAAACATTTGAAAACATGAGCCATCTTTAATCGATAATCTTTCCTTGCGCGGCCCATCAAAGCTAGGTATCTTACGGACCCTGAGATAAAACGTGCTAAAAGTCAAACAAAATAAGTTGGAGTGAATCTATAGAGTTTAGTAATAATAAAAAAAAAATGTGAATACAAGTAATCATTCAATCAGGTAAACAAGTAGATCAGTACTTGTCGGTTATTAGATTAAACAATAAGAGCCATGAAACCGAACCTTAACAAGTTTATAGTTTGCCCCGGTTAGTTAATATTTGCCTTTTACCTCATATTCTCAATATTATATGACCGTTGAAAGATGAGAGCGTACTCATTCGGCCAGGCTGGCAATTGACCAATATGCATAATTATAATATTATCGTTTACAACAAATTAACGTTTCATGATGGGACTTAATTGGGCAATGTTTTACCATTATCTTATAATCATGTATTCGGGTCAAGCATACCAAAAAGCTACTTGTATTCGTTTTGTAAACTAGCATGTATCCCCCCTCGCAGAGGTTTATAATCATTTAAAGTTTAAAAGCGAGGCTATAAACTCAACCCGGATAAAGGAAATAGCACGAAACAAGCAAGTGAAGAAAACTAAAGCCGCGAAAGCTCTATGATGAACCTTGAAATAGACATATGCTGCTTAGGTTTTTGAAAATAACAATATTGATGTATTTTGTTGATATATAAATCATGATTCTTACTTAGGCTGTACAATTATTCTATACTTGTTTATATGCCAAATATGTAGTAGTTATAGGTCCCAATATTAACAAGTTATAAAACATTTTTATACCTTTTATACTTAGTGCTGATGAAAATTTTTATTAACTTGTACATGTTTACAATTTCGCCATTTGCAAACCGTTAAGTCCCAAAAATTAAGTTCCCATATATCCCGGAAAAGGTATTTAACCTGTACTAACAAACTATGTGGCTCCACTTAAGTCAAAAATTTGATTATCTTAGTAAAACTATTTATTTAACCCATACCTTACTCAGTCCATCAGTTTCAAATTACAACTGTCCCACAAAAGTTGCGATAAGTAGAGTTCTACAAGCCCGTTTGATTTCCCCGTTTCTGGCCACTTAAGTTAATATGTTATCTACCAACTTTTATTCTTTGAGTAACACTGGTTTCTTCACAAAAAAATATACATTTACATGTTCAAATCTGTTACTCAGAATGTGACATGTTTCACAAAAATAATTCAGTTTAATCATCGTAATGAGTTATTCGATGAATAACCCATCAAAACGACCACAAGACATTAGGGCTACAACCACATATTTTTAGTTTAGGTCCCAATATTTACTGATTAGATCAGTTTATTTTACGTTTTTACCCCTGGTTCGATACAGTTTCAAGTCTAGTCCTTTGTGATTTTCTAGTGATCTAGCTTATGTACCAAGCCTAAACCAAGCATAATAACTTATATAACAATATAAAATACATCAAAGAAAAATATATAATATCAGTAGTAAATTTGAAGTGTGAGTGATTGTCCTTACAACTTTGATGAAGAAAAACACAAATTCAAGAAAAGACAAGAACAAACACTTAAACCTATAATCACCCAACAAATCTTGAACCCTTCCTTCTACTCTTTTACCCAATCTTTATTAAGCCTTAATAACCTGCAAGAACACTTCTTAAAACTCTTGAAATCCATTAAAGAACTCAGCCCTTGAACCCAAGAAAAATGATGTTTGATGATGATGATGTTTGATGGTGATTATAAGTAACAAACCCAAGAAACTAGCTAAAAATTATAACACCTTCAATTCCAAAGATCAATATATTGGTAAAAATTGAAATAAAATGGTTTTTGATCTGTATCATGGGTCGTTCATGGGGTGGAGAAACAAGAAAAAGAGTGTTTTGCATGTAGACATGGTGGAAATGAGAAATAGATGGTTTTGTAGATGGTATAGCTTAGTGGAAGTTTAGGGTGTCACATTTTTTTGTGTAATGTGTAAGTAAAACATCACCAAACCTGAACACTTATGTGGTGAGTGGGATTGGTGGTTAATGTTGTATATTTTGAGCTACAGAGTGTAGTTTTTTCCCGGTAATTAAAAACGTGGAGTTTTAAAGACGCGTAACGTAATGATCGGGTAAAGTAAAAATATAAAACTTATAAAAATGTTAAAAATTATTACATAACCCATTTTAAGTATTTTAGATGGAGTGATGAGTTCATCGAAGGGCATTAAACATCGTTAAACTGAAAGCATAAAGTTGAAACGCGTTTGTGACACCCGGTTCTTGATAAAAAGTGACGTAAACTATTAAAAAATGACGACGACAAGTATAAACTCACATTTTAAATATGAGAATTATGTTAAATGAATAAAACATGTAAAAATTTTCATAGTCAAGGGTTGATTCACTTGTTAAAACCATTAAAAATGTAAATTTAAAATCGCGTAAAACGGTAAAGTGCAGGTTACGGAAATTTGGAAAAATTAAATTTATGACTTTTAAAAATAGGATTGTAAGGAACCAAAAATGCATAAAAAAATGTAGGTATGGACGTTTAGTTTTAGTCGCAGGTTGAATGGAACTTGAAACGCATGACATACGTGGATAACTTCCGACGAAGTATAATTATTTAAAAATAGAATTAGTTAATAATAATAAATATTAAAATTAATGACATGAAATTTGAAATGTCACATCACGTACCCCTTAAGAGAGCTCCGTCCCGGAGCTTAACTCGCTTTATCTCCTAACGGTTCACTTGCGAAAAGATGAGGATACTCGTAAGGAATGAAGTCTAGAATAACTAACGACACGGTTCGATTCTCGTCATCTAGAAATAGGTTGCAGATTAAGGTTGACTATACGCGATAAAGATAGAGTAAGAATTTGTTTAGTTGTTGTGCTCGATCGTATGAATACCGCTGAATTGTTATACTCACATAAAAATTTTGTGATTCTCGGAAATCAAGTAGAAGATCAATTAGACATAACCCCATATATAATTATCCCAGTATTTGAAAAGTTTAAGTCGAACATAGGTAGTCAGACTATGTTCCACTGTCCCTAGGTTAAATATAGGTGACTAGACTATATTTAACCGAGGTTCGATAAAATTTTCAAATACTTAACTTAGTTATACTCGTGATATGTCTATTGTTGGACAAGTATGAAGTTTTCATAAGTATTTTATATACAAAGAGTGATATAAGTTGTACATACGTAAGAATCAATCATAAGTAGTATGATGAAAGGTAACATAATAACAAGATAGTCCTGATTTGTAAGGAAATATCAAAATGATTTATAGGGTGGTGAAAATTTTGTAAATAAAAGAGCGATTTGTAAGATGATAACAAAATAGTTTATTTGGAAATAGTCGAAATAGTTTATGTAATGGTAGTACATTTGTGATTTAGTTTATAAGATGGTGGTAATGTAGTTTGTAAAGGAGTGACAAAATGGTTGATGGATGACGATAAATATTGCAAAACAGTTTACCGAAATAGTTTATATGACAATAAAGGAGTTGTTTATAAAATGGTAGTGAAATAATGTTGTATAGGGTCTTGAAAAGTTTTAAAGATCATGTCATCATTGACGATTTTTGGGAAAATAATTGAGACTAATGTGTCAACCACAATGTATGAAAAAGATTTAGGGGATCATAAGATAAATGAGTATATATATAACAGTTTAGTAATTTT
>LBNU01022651.1:17893-30642 GCA_014162995.1 Artemisia annua
CTATGGTTAGTAAAACAGTGAAAATTGGATTTTATGTCTTGGTGTTCTAGGTTTGATTTTTATGCTTAAGTGGTTTATCTTAGTTTGACTGATGTGTGAAATCAGTCTGTAGTTAAAAAAGTGTTTGATTTGTTTTGAAATTCCATTTTGAGAATATGTGCAGTGTGTTTGGTTTGCTGTCATTTTTATGTTCCAGTGCATTTGCTTTGTGTTCTTGCTTTAATACATGTTATTAGTCCTAATAAACTCATAACAAAGCATAAGATATCAGTTGGTCATTGTAGAAAGTCAAATCACTTTCATATCCATTTCTTGAATCTGTGTTAAGAGTGATTTGTGCTAAATCTTTGATTTTTTGTTACAAAGTTGTTTATGTTTGCTTGATTTAGTCTTATTATCAGCTTTATTACATCTTATTCAGTTCATAAATCAAGATTAAACTTCATAAAAGCAAAGTCTAAGTTTTCATAAAAAGTCAAAAATGCATGCCTGCAAGTTTTTGAATAAAAAGTAGAATGTCTAGGCTTTTTTATTCAGTTTCATGCCTTAGTGCTTTTGGATAATATAACTTTGGTTGCTCATCTTTCTGTGGTGATTTTTGTTGATTTTTCATTTGCTTATTTAACTGCTTATTTAGTTTCTTTCTTTTGAGCACTATTTCAAAAAGGTCCCTGGCACCACAAGTTAAACACCAAAGGTTCTAAGCTCTTGTAGAGCTTATTAGTGGGACCCATTGTGTGTTTCTTGCTTGTTTTGGAGCCAAGCAAGCCATCTTGCCCTTATTCAGTGCTTATTTCCCCATTTTGCAACTTATTGGTAGGGCTGCATAAGCATTCTTTATTTTGTCTTTTCTGTGTATTGTTTTTAAGATACTCAGTGAAATCACCAATTTTCCAGTAAGCTTGTTTATAAGCTCATTAGTGGATCTTAGGTTTGTGCTTATTGGCTATTTTGAAGCTTGCCAGGTGAATCTTGGGAAAAAACCTCAAGTGTTTCGTTTGGACCATAGAGCTTATTTGTGGGCCCCATAAGCCTGCAGAGTGCCTCTTTGGACTGCAACTATTCTACTGCTTTGATGAATTTGGACCAAAATGCTTTAACAGATTATGAACTAAGTGATCTTGAGAGTGATTTTGACTTTTTGATAAATGACCACTGGTTTTTACACTTGTTTTGAGTTTCTTATGTTCTAAGTGACATGTATCAACCAAGAACAACAGCAAACAAACACTGGATCACACAATTCACAGTTGAACCAAACAAGCTTTTTAACTACACTGTTTTTGATTTTCAAAAGAAATGAGTGATTCAGACCACAAACTTGATTTCAAATGATCAATTATGCTTCCTTGGACTGATTTGAACACAAATTCACAGGTGTATATCACAATTACTTCAAGTTGATCAAATTTGCTATTTTAACTGTGAAAATAAGTTTTAGAGCAACTATGAAATTCACTTAACAACAACAAGATTTTAAGCTATATTATCACTATTAAGCACTGAATAAGCATAAAAACACAGAGATTAAGCTAAATTAAGTACTTCTACAGTGAAATGCTAAATTACACTAAAACTTGAATTCTAGAAATTGAAAAGTAGAAACCTTTGCTCTAGCTTTACTAGAGCTTCTTTATGCTCAACAAGCTCCTAGCTTATCAGAGATAAGCTAGGTAAAAGTCCATCTTGCCCCTCCATTGTAGGCAACTTCCAAAGCTTCCACAGTCAAATGCATAGGTACCCTGTGTGTTTTTGTTTTCTGAATTTTTTAACTTTTTATGTTTTCTTATGATTATATAAGTCCTAAATGAGCTTATGACACAGTAACATTAACCTTAAGGCATTATTAAAGCAAAAACAGAATTTGAAATTGAAATTGCAAACACTGAATTGAAACTGAAACCTTGAGATTTTTGATTGATAAAAGATCCAATTACACTATAGAAACAGAGTACAAGCTTTTGAAAGCAATTTAAATAACTAAAAACTGAAATTACATTAATTCGACACTACTTAGAACTAATTAAGACTATGCTCCTTCCTTCTTGCTCCTCTTCTATTTATAGCATGAGATTAGGGTTCCTAGGATGTCTCTGAATGAATTCATGGCCATTGGATGCTCTGAGATTGATCCTAGCCCTTGATTGAGATTTTGGCGCCAAAATGGTTTTATAACCATTTTCTGTTTTTTATATTGCAAGAGGGGGGTGGTGGCATTTATTGTGGAGGTGATGGTTAGGTGAAGTGGAGTGGGCGGTGGGATTGGATGGTGGAGATGTGACCTGCAAGTGGGATGGTGGAGGTGATGGGTGTGAACGGGGAAGGAGAGGGGGAAGGGGGTGAGTTATAATTTTAANGTGCAAGTTGCAGGGTGGGGGTGATGGTGTGAACGGGGAAGGAAGGGGGGAAGGGTGTTTTAAACACTGGGTTTTATAAAAATGGGAGTGGGCTTGGTGGGTTGGGCTAGAGAAAAAGAAAAAGAAAAGGGCTGGGGTGGGTTGGTTTGTTTATTGGGTTGGGTTTTGGATTTTTGGGTTTTATAGAATAGGGAATCCGGTTTGGTTTATAGATTTCACAAGGACCTTTTGTGTAATTTTCTGAAAGTTGAGGGTTAGGTTTTGTGATTTTTCCAAAGTACTCACAAGGTCCATTCTTGCCATATGATGAATAGTACAAGGACTAATGTTGATAATTTCCACTTTTGAATATCCAGGGACTATTTCTGCCAATTTGTGAATCTTCAGGGACCAAACCTGTAATTTTCCAAATTTTTACCACAAGGACCAATTTTGTCATAGATGAATAGTACAAGGTTTATTTTTGATTATTTTCACTTTTTAAATTCACCAAGGACTATTTTTGACATTTTTCAAACTTGGGGGACCAAAGTTGTAAATTTGTGATTTTTGATATTAAAAGGGTTTGTTTTGACAACTTATGAATCCCCAAGGACCTTTTATGATATTTTGCATATTTTGAAGTATTTAGGGACTAGTTTTGACAATTTGTGAAAGTTGAGGGACTGAAACTGCCAATTGTGCAAACTTTGTTTGTTTTTCATTTGTTTTCAAACATTTTGCATCTAAGACTCATAAAACACACTTTTGGAATATTTCCATTATTGATGCACTATTTGGTGTTTTTGGATGTTTTTGGCAGTTCAGGTGATAGAAAAATGATGAGTATTTACACACTCATCAATATATCTAGTGAAAAAGGATAATAATAATAAAAGTCTATTAGCCCAAGTAGTAAGAGTCATTGCTTCTAACCGTCATGTCAAGAGTTCTAATCTAGATCGCAATTTTTGAGTCTTTTATTTAATCCAAACTCATTCAAGATTTTTTTTCCTTATATTTTTACTTATAGATTAATGTAATGCACAAACGTTCATTATTTTATGTGTCAAGATATAGTTCAAATATGGAATTAGGTGTCGTGTGTTGCGGGGGAGCAAATTTAAATATGTTATTTGTCTCAAATTATTTTTCTCTTGATCTCTGTATTTTCATTGTGTTAAGATTTTGGCTTCCGTAAGTATATTTAAAACTTATGTTTTGATGTAAATATTTCTCATTAATGTAAAGAAGCCTATTTTTTGGGTAAAGGGGAATAATCCTGTACCATGGTAAATATATTAAAAACCAAACGTTTAAGTACAAATGAAATGTGGCTGAAGTACCACATTAACCTCAAGCTTAAACAGCTTGATAAACAAAAAGCCTATAGCCTATGACATGCCAAAAGCTCATAACAACTTCTAGAATCAAAAAATGAACCTAGAATAAGAACTAAGCAAAACAAGCTAACCAACTGCTGCCGTGAATGATGGACTAACATCAGTAGTGGAGTGAGGAAATAAGTTAGCCGATTCATCAAACTCGTTTACAACAAAATCTTCATCACCACCTTCATCAGTAGCCAAAGCAGCATATGGATTTGACGTAGCTATATCGCTTTCCTTAGAGGATAAACCTTTAGATTTCAACATAGATGACGATGTAGGCACATTATTCCTATTAGTAACTCCCTTGTTTGGCTCACTAGTAGTCTTCTTAGGCTCATACCTAAGATTCGGTTTGACTGAGATACCAACCTGAGTCACGTTACTAGAGTGGGCTTTACCCTTCTTCTTCTTATGATTTACCTTATGGAAACCATCATTAAGAGGCTCTGCAGGAGTAGCAACACTGGGAGTAGAGACAACAGGAGGACTGACCACGGTTTTAGGACAATGATCCTGGGTATGCCCAAAAATCTTACATGAAGTACACCTGGGAGGCCTCCATTCATACTCGACTCGGATAGTTTCTTTAGTAAACCCATCCCCTATAAGAGAGGGGACACCAACAGTAATAACCTCTACAAGCTCAGCCTCAGAACAAATCTCGATTAAGCACCGAGCAAAACTACTTCTACCCCAAGAATCCTTACACATAGAGCTAGTGTACGAATCAAGCATAATAGGTTTACCAAGAAATGAAGCAATCAAGTTAATACCATCATCTTCAAATACTTGAATAGGTACATCATGTAATTTAACCCATACCGGAATACGGGTCAACTCTTCCTTACATAATCTAGTATCAATTGACCATTTCTTGAGAATGATCGGTGATTTGCGTATCAACCAAGGGCCATCTTCCAATACTGCTTCTAAACCAGCTTGAGTATCAAATTTGAAAAAGAAAAAACCTTTTGCATTCAACATAATCTTTTTCAATCCATATTTAGCCCAATTATTTCTAACATAGTATTCAACCACAGGAAACGCCATTCTATTACCAATAAAGTAACCATATAGAGTGTATTCAAGACGTGCACTAACCTTTTCGACCACTCTACGTGGAATAGAAACATTAACTCCTTCACAAACTGAATCAACTTGGACAATAGGAGACTCATGAGTAGGTTTAGTGGTCGTAGATTTAGCAATTGTTTCAACACTAAAAGCCTCCGCCAAACCACAAACAGCCTCCATAACCATAGTTCGAACATCACTTTCCAATTCATTCCACACCAAATATGTACCATCTTCACAACCCTTGGTGAAGTCGTCAATATCCTTCATAGTTTTAAGCGACACACCAAACAAAACATTAATATAATCATGCTTACTTTTAGTAGATTTGGTCTGATCATCAGTCGCTATACTAGGATCTGAAGCAACCGAAGAGGCTTTCGCCACAACGACAGTGTTACTAGTATCATTCACGGTAGCATTCCTTTGTGTCTTCTTATGTTTCCTCACAGTCACATTCGACAACGAATACGTATCATTCACGGTAGCTTGAAGACCATCAACATCAACCTTAGCAACATCAACTTTCTCCATAACGATTATTAAAAACAAACACTAAGTAATGAAACTCTAATTAGTGATTAAGAGAAAACACAAAGATCCACGTCAATCTTTAATTCGAGTGCCTCAACAAAGTCGAGGCATGATTAAATACCAAACAAAATCAACCGACTTCCATCATTGATGCGCAACAGGAAAAGATCGATTGAAAAGAAACCTAAACACTAATCGGCGATTAAAAGAAAAACCCTAAAAAAACCGAAACCCTAACTCAATCAAGTCTGATCTAAATAAAAATAATGTTATAGGACTGAATTAAAACTAGTTAACCGTCCAAAACACAATCGTTATAAGGAGGACAACAAGATTGGAGGATTAGAGATCGAATTTTAGAGATGGTAAGGGTTTTTTGAAATCGCCCATAGTAGACCAGAGAGAAAGTCGATTTTCTCCACTTAACCTATTTTATGTAAAGAAGCCTATTGGATTAATAGATGTAACAAGGATTTCAACCCACGCATTGCTTTGGATTGTTTACACACGATAATAGAGTAAGTGTTAGCAGACCATATTCAACACGAAGTGTAAAAATTCTAAACAAAGTAGTGAATTTAGAAGATCTAAAAAGAAAAAAGAGCAAGCAATTATTATTAGATAACTCAAAAACTTGTTTTTTTAAAATAAAATACATAGAAAGCTACACAAAATCATTTTCATCCCTCCATAGCTTCAATTCTTGCAAATAAGACAAATCGCTTTCATTCATTCATTGCTTAAACTCTTACTAATCTGTCGTTGGCAACAAAATCGTTTTCACTCCCTTGCTTGAATCAACTCTTGCTTCTAAAACAAACATTTATTTATTTTTAGCAATGATCCTCAACCTGTAAAGTAGCTATATGTTGGGTGTATCATTCAACTGATCAAACTATTCCATGTTTGAAAGCAAAAGAAAATAAACTTTTCACAAAAGCAATAAGCAACATACCTTAACGCGTCCAGTTAAATGAAGCAAGCAATCTCCCACAGTGAAGTTGACAATCCCTGAGATGACCATTAATATAATCCGATCCATAGGCGATGACTGTGACACCTTTTGTGTTAAAAGTCGCCTTTTCAGAATGCTAGAGCCAACAGAAATACCACTAATATCGAGGTATGGAAACTGGAAAAATTCAATATAAATGTTTTATGGTAAACAAGAAAGCATGATTCTTGACACAAAGAAGACTGGATAACATCTTTAACCTCGACTCCTAACATTAAACACCTTTTTTTCATCCTTTTCACTCTTCTTTTCCGGTCCAAGATATCTTTTCCTCTTACCTACCAATTCTTCTTGAACCTAAATAATAAAATGAAAAAAACATTAGTAACCGGACATAAGATATAAAAAATTTGGCTTAAATATTGTGGTGCCTACAAAACGCAATTCCAACGAGATGACATAAACATCATAGCCAAACAAGTATTATCCAAATTAGATATACAAAGACAACCTACAAAGTACCTTCAAAACTATATTGCCATAACCTAACGGCTACCCTTATAAAGTATTGTCGGTGACATTAAGGTAAAACCATCAACAAATTAAGCTTAACTATCATGACCACAAATGTGCACGAAAAAACATCAGTTGTTTAAATAAAAATGTTGTTGTTGCTTTAAAATATTTTTTTTGTCCAGGCACTATAATGGCTATAAATCACACTTGCAACCGAGTGACCAACTCATCACAGCAAACCAGTTATCATCCAAATGACGAAACAAACTTCGAATGTATTTAAAACTATATCGCCCTAAATCGATATTCAACATTCCAAACTGTCGACACTAACATTAAGGTGAAAGCATCAATAAATTTAGCTGGAATATTACTTTCCACTTAAATAAAACCTTCACTAATAGTTCAAAGTAAAATAACAGGGATTTCAAATGCTATAAGGGAAACAAAAGACGCTATAAAAAAGCAATAATAAGCATATAACAAGGAATCCATTTAGTCACTAGCGATGCTGTTGAGAAAACATTAAGAATAAGATCACTAGGCAAACTGCCTAGTCTATCGTCTTGACATCCAATATTTTGTTCCACTTCTCACAACCATAATGCGGATATCGCATTACCACTGCACTACCTGCCAGGGAAAAAAATAATAATAACACTGGCTAAATAATTTGAGAAAATTATATTTAAAACCAGATCCATTTGAAAGAACTATTAATTCAGTAATTCATGACATGGAAAGCATGAACATACAAAGACCGATTTACCTTAAATGAAAAGCTGATGCTAGGAGCGGAAAAGGATCATACGGATGTAGCTTCCCATTCCTTATTTCGGGAGGCTGCTGTAGGGACTACCAAACAAATAATTTGCTCCCTAGGCTTTTGAAAGTAGGGTATCTTCCAAGCATCACAAACAATAGTTGCATCGATTTCTTCCATCCTCCTCACGGCAACATCATTTCAGATTGCCTAAATACAAAACACAACAATTTGTTAATAACTGAAACAACAATAGTATATCATTAATCTTTTAAAGTTGTAACATCATATATGTGTGTGATCAAGTTTTCGTGTTTATAATATGTCTTTATTGCTTATGAAACATACATTAAGTTGCTTGAATCTTCTTCGAGTTGCAAAAAATAGATCGTATTATCTTTAACATTTAAAAAATTCGATATTAACTAACATCATTCAATCTAGTTGAACCAGTTATTGCGCACTAGTTTGAAAACTTTTACATCTTTCTTCTCTTAATTTTTATCGAATTATTATAATCACACCCCTACTCCACATAAAAGTGAAAAACCCCTACACTCTCTCCATCAGAACCATCCGATTTTTTTTTTTTTTTTTTTTTTTTTTTTTTTTTTTTTTTTTTTGTTTTGTTGTTGTTGTTGAACAAAGAACCATCCGAATTAAGTTGCATTCTTTCATCACCCAAAAAATATCACACTTTATCATCACTGATGCACTGTGTGGATACAGTTCCACTATGCCACAAGTTAAATGATCACATGTTTATATCAAAATATCTTAAACACATCTAAGTTACACACTTCCACTATGTCATAGTTCAAAACACCCACATGTTCATATCAAAATATCTTAAGCACATCCAATTCACACAAACCATATGTCACTCAACAAAAAAAAACCCAAAACACACATGTTTTGTGTTTAGCAAGAGGCTCAGCCTATTAAAACTTAAGATTTTTAAATAACCTAACTTTTATAGTTTCATTTAGCACGCAAGCTTTCAGAGACTTATAGAAAAAAATTGAGCTTAGCAGGAGCTTGAGCATATGAGAAAAACAATTTACATAAACACATTTATAATTTAAAATTTACATTTATTTGTTTGCACTATTTTGTCATTTTACGATTATAACTTCAAGCTTCAGCGCCAAACATATCTTAATGTACTTTAAACGATTTTTTAGAGTAACATATTTTATCACGGTGAAAAATCTATTTTAACAAAATCTTAATGTAAAAATTCTAGCACTATCTCATTTCGCCAAACATATCTTAATGGTCACCTCAAAAAATTCTCAAAAGGACAAAAAAGTCATTTCACAATTCACATCATCCCAGAAGCAAGCAAGTGGCATTTCTCCAAGATACAGGCTTTTTGTCTATATATACACGAACCACAATACACAAAATAAAATATAACCACATTCCCAAATCATCATTATCATCATCCTTTTTTTTATTTTTATCACCTGCCCATTAAATTTTGATCCGATTTTTATTCAATTTCCATCAATCTTGAAAAATCGGTATTAGGATAATGAGGTTAATGCATGAAATTGAGGAAGAAGAAGAAGAAGAAATAGAAATAGAATCAAGCAGTGGTTCAATCGTTGAATTAGGAATGAAAGGTGTTGTTGTTGGTTATGCTTTGACTTCCAAAAAGATTAAAAGCTTCTTGCAACCTAAACTTGAAGGTTTGGCTAGGTAAAATTTGTAAAATTTATGAACCCCTAATTTTATAGAGTTTTGAATTTTCATTAACTAGGATTAAAATTTGATGTGGGTATTTTTAATTTTTTATAAAGATTGTTTCTTGTGCATGTTTTTTTTATATGTTTTGTTTGTGTTGATTGGATTGATGAAATATTGAAAAAAGATTGTTTCTTGTGCATATTCTTGATATAATTGTGATTCAATAATAGACTTCATATGAATATTTATGATGTATGTGATTTGGGTTGATATAATTTTGAAATTTGTGATGAATATGTTATGCGGTTAAAGGTATACATGTATCATGGAACGATACTTGTGTTACATTAATTAAAATTAACTAGATGAATACCCACGCAAAGCGACGGTGTATAGCAGCAAAGAATTATACTTGCAAACTTGTGTTATGGGGTGGCCCTTGATGCAACTTACGAGTTTAACATGTAGTCATTGCGAGAGACAAAAGTTTATGGGTAATTGAAATGATTTATTAAGTTTTCAAGATTAAGGATCAAGGAAAATTGTGTAAATGCTTTATAGATAGTATAGATATGGAAAAAAGATTATATTTGTCTGCGGGTTGCAGCGAAATTAGATCAATATTCTAGGCAAAAACGCATGTATATAAATTTAAAGATCAAAAGTAAATTAACTTTTAAAAGAGAAAATATAAAAAAATGAAGTGAATTGTAATTTGTAAAATTCAAGTTGATAATTGATAATTATGTAGTAGAACAGAATGAGCTCTTTTGCATGTTTGTGTAGTGGGGATCTTTTAATAAAAGATTCTTGATTGTGAATGTATGTCATGTATTTGAGTATCTTATGTAATAATTGACTATTTGGGTTTGGGTGTTAAAATCTTTTATATTAATTTTGAACTTTCTGATTGGTGTACATGTATCATGGAAGAGTGTATGTGTTACATTAATAAATTGAATTTGATTATTTATAAAGATATATTCTTGACTTGGTCTAGTATTGGTGTATCAATTTGATTATATGTTTTCTTAGATTAGATTCTGTTATATTGGTTTAGAGGGTGTTTGGGATTGCATATTTTAAGTGTTTATTGCATATATTAGTATAAAACAAAAAAGCACTTTGAAGTGTTTGTATGAGTAAGTGATTATTGGCTTAGTTCGTCAGGAATAAGCACTTTTGAATAAGCATGTGGGAGGTGCTTGTTTGAAAGTGCTTAAGCCGCAAGCATAAGCCAAAAATATGCAATCGTAGCTAGTGATGTTTGAAAGGAAACTTTCTTATAGCATGTATAACTTTGTGATGAAAAATGACACAAAAAATGTAATGAACTTTCATATTTTTGTCCTTGTGTGGTAATGGACTTTCAAATTTACCCTTTGATGTCATTTGTCACTATTTGATACATGTCCGTGTGTTATTGCTTGTAAATATATGTTTTTTTACCATTTGGTCCAGCATACTATTGTTTTTTACCATTTGATGTAATATTACATCTGCAAAAAGTATAATAGAAAAATACTCGCTGATTGTGTTGTGTGATGAATTTACGTACAATGGTAAAGTGTTTTGTCAAATACTAAAAATGAAATTTGTTACTTACAATGACAAAGACATGGAAGTTTTTTGTAATTTTTCCTTTTGTTAATTCACAATTCCGACTGGTGTAATACTTTCAGACTTTATCAGTACTTTTATAAGTCAGATGTTGACTGTATTTTTGGTTGTGTGAGTCGCAGGAATAAGGGGATATATTTTGTTGCTATTGATCAAACCCGACCTCTCACAGATCAAGGTCCTTTTGACATTGTGCTGCATAAGGTCAGTGCGGACCATTCTTCCATATACGTCTGAATACATATTTCAGCCACCATGGTGAACTTTTCGTTCTATTTTCATTTCTTCCTGTTTTCACAAAAATGCCGGATACTGATTTATTTAGTTCAACTTGTTCATGTCCAGTTGTCTGGGAAAGAATGGCAGCAAATTCTCGAGGTTGGTTCTTATTCAAAATCTTCTTTATTGTCAAACTTGTTATATCTTTCGTTGATATATTGTATGAACTAAGACGATGTTTCTGTTTTTGAAGGATTATCGGCTGACACATCCAGAAGTTACGGTTCTAGATCCTCCAGGGGCCATACAACATGTTTACAATAGACAGTCTATGCTACAGGATGTTGCTGATCTGGACTTCTCTGATGCATATGGTATAATTTTCTTTTACCTGTTGATACTAGTCACAGTTAGAATGTTTCTGGTGCTAAAATTGATTTGTGCAGGTACAGTAGGTGTCCCGAGACAGTTGGTGATTGAAAAAGATCCATCGTCTATCTCAGATGCTGTTAGGAAGGCTGGATTATCCCTTCCTCTTGGTATGTTATATTTTTTGCAGTTACTGCTTCTGTTTTTTTTATCTGAAACAACAATCTAATGTCTACTTCTGTCAGTTGGCGAAGGGCCGTTGGCTGGCTAAAGTCACATGAGCTAATCACTACTTTGATGATGAATAATCCCCTTCAGCAAGCTAGGCTCCAGCTTGTTCTCCAAGAGTTCGTTAACATTGGATTCAAGTCGTATTATACGGAGTTCAAAAATATTTTTTGTAATCATGTTTATGGTTCGTAGTAGTAATGTTATTGGGTTTTTTGGGTTTTAGGAGTGGTTTTGTTCAAAGTGTAGCTGTTGGAGATGCATTAAGGTTGTGCGGCGTTTCTCTTTACGCTGATGTTAGCCAAGCGTGAGTTGTCAGAAGTGCGCGTGTTCGGTTTCAGGGTTTCATCTGCTGGACAATCGGCAGATGATGCTGATTTAGACCCGTGTATTGCTGGGTAGTTCATTTACATTTTCGAAAAAATCTCTTTTGTGTTCAGTATAGGATTCTGGTTTTTAATATTTGTTAATCATGTCGAATTGAGAGGCTTCTCCCACGAGCCTTACTTGCGCCTTGCTAGAGAACTGCGTCGACGACTGGATAATCCACCCAACTGATTCTTTTCAATGTTCAAAATGCCTCGTTTTTTGTAGTGAATCAAATGTTGTTATTCACATCTCTTATTGGCTGCAGGGACTTCCATCTGTTCAACCTTGGATATGACTTCGCGAGCATTGGAACAAGTAGATCGCTTCTATGTGCATCTGACAATATATTTTCCTGGTACTTTATAGTTTCTCCGTTTGTCTTTCCGTTTTATGTTATCTTATAATCTGAGAATTGGATTGATTAAATGTTTTGCGTGTTACCCGATTGCAGGGTATGGTAAAATGCCAGATACGAATCCATTTCTTACAGACTATCTCTTTTGAATTGTGCTAAAAGCAAGTACACAGACAACTCTCCTGCAGTTCAACCGTTTGATCGACTCATCCATATATCAATAAAGCACCTGGTTTGTCACCCCAAACCATGATGGGGCTGGAAATGGTTAGCGGAAGGCGATGAACCATGCAGGTTGCGGTGTGCTGGCAAGCTGAACGCGAGATTG
>LBNU01022651.1:66376-80465 GCA_014162995.1 Artemisia annua
AAATTATATACTAAGGGTACATAAGCTCTGAAAAGCTCATATCCCCTGCTCATAAGCTCACTAAAGCTAATAGCTTTTGTGAGTCCTATAGTGTCCAGAAGCATAAGTGTATTTGGCCAAAGTAACAAGTAAGTTCTCTTTTCCATTTCTGCATTCATTGTATTGTTAGCCTAGTTTATGTTCCTATAGCTTAATTTTGCTTAGAATTGCTTGTTAGTACTGTTTATGAACTTTTGTTTAGCCATTGCATGCTCTAGTTTTCATAGTTGATCCTACTGCCTAGCTTAAGTGAACTGCATATCTGTGTTCTTGGGGTTCTGTGTTAGATTTAAGTGATCAGTTAGCTTCAATATTAGTTAGGCATTAGGATTTGATCATTAGATTAGGAGTATTAGGTTTGAAAACCAAAAAGTTAGTAGGAATAGGTAGTTAAGGGGGTGTTTGGTTTAGGATTGAAATTAGTGTTCAAGTTGTTTGTTAGCAGTAAGCTTAGCCTAGATAGTCTACATTAGGTCCAACTAGGTTAGTTTAGTCATAAAATTAATAGGTCTAAGGTCAAAAGTCAAAAACCTTGTTTATTTTCAAAATCAGTAGGTATTTAGGATTTATAGCAGCTGCATTGTTAGATTTAGGTAAGAACTAGTTGCTTTTAGGTTAAGTTAACTTTAAATCAACTTAATATCAAATCTAAGGTAAGGATTGATCTGCTGAAAATCAGATTAGTCAAATTGAGCTGCACTAAAAAAGTCAAGACTTAGGGATAAAATTGCTTGAACATGACCTGTTCATGGGGTTATTTAGGGAATCAATAGGTCTCCTAGGTGCTTAAATTCAGTTCTTAGAATGAGTTCATACAGCAAACATTACATAATCACAAGTTCAGACATTTCCATTAACATTTACTAGGTAAAAATTGGATCTACAAAAGCATCTCCTCACCTGTTCTTCAATAGTGCAGTTGCTACAGTAGTATAAACTAGGGCTTAATTAGGGCTTAATTAGGACTTATAAATTAGGGCTTTTAGGTTTTTAGGGTTCTCTGGTAGGTTATCTATCTTTTTCCCCCAATTAGTTTTCCCTAATTGCGTATTAGCTGCTAGTAATTAAGCTCCAAAGTAGGCACATTAAGCTGCCAATATGCCAAACTTCCTTGCTGAACTTTTGTGCTTATTGGCTTACTGGTTATGCTTATTTGTCACTTACTTATTCATTTGTGCTTAATTAAGGGTAATTTAGGTTCTGTGATAGTTTGGTAAAATTTGCTTGTCATTTGCTTAATTAGTGCTTATTTCCCAACTGCTTATTGTTCCAAATTAGCTTATTAGGGTCTCAAATTTAGTAATTTCATTTTTCATGGTCTTAAAATAATATTTTAGATTTTCCTAAAAAATTTCATAATTATATAAGGTCATTTACTATTTATTTCAATTAAAGGTAGCTTTTAAGTAATTTTTAATTAATAATAATTCATAAAAAATCCAAAAAAATATTTTTCAGTTTTAAAATTAGTTTTATAATATTTTAGATTTTTCAAATTTAATTTTTCATTTTTTTAATTATTTGTATTTTTAATATATTTTAATATTTAAAAATAGTTTTTAATTAATAACAATTAAATAAAAAGCCAAAAAAAATATTTTTCTTTTTCCTAAAATTTTCTTTTGTCTTTTAGAACGTAGAAAAATCATTTTCACACCCGTAAGATCATTAATGCCTTAAATTCACTTTTTATTTTGCGCGTTTACGGTTATTTTACGTTCTAGATACGTTTTTAGGTTTAATTACGTGTTAGGCTTACGTGCTCTCTTATTTGTGCATTTATATTTCTCGTAGTGTAATTGTAGCTTAGGGTTCCCCATAAACCCACTTCACATTCACTTCACGACTCACGATCACGAACTCACGAACTCCATTCAGCCTTCGTTGGGGAAAACGACCCGGGGATACATATTTACCCGTGCTATCCTCGGAGATATACTGCTATATATATACTATATATATATCGTGTGTAATCACTTTTTGGCGCCGCTGCCGGGGATAAATTTTTATACATACAGGTAATAAAATACGAGAAAAGGACAAAAACCGAGCTAAAATTACCAAAAACAAGCACGAGATGTGGAAATAGTCAAAGGCCGGAGCAGGGAATGCCAAAAAGTCAAAAGAAGCTCAAAAGGTCCATTCAAGTCCCTCAAGATTGAAGAAATGACACAAAAGACCCTTGGATTAAGATTGATCAAGTTTGCACAAGTGGCCCTGAAGTTTCAAGAGTTGTCAAATATGGTCCCTGAAAGAAGATTTTAAGGAAATATCAAGAGTTGTTCGAAATGACCAAAACGCCCTTGAACGGACATTGCTTAGCGGTTCTCCTTAAGAAGCTTCCCGAAAAGCTCGGAGACCCCGGCAAATTCTTGATCCCTTGCAATTTTCCAGGTATGGTTCAATGCTTCGCCTTGGCCGATCTCGGTGCTAGCATTAACCTTATGCCATTATCCATCTGGAAGAAACTTTCACTTCCCGAACTCACCCCGACGCACATGACTCTTGAGCTCGCGGATCGTTCTACTTCTCATCCTCTCGGTATAGCCGAAGACATTTTCGTGAACGTTGGAAAGTTCCACTTCCCTGCCGATTTTGTGATTGTCGATTTCGATGCTGATCCACGGGTTCCTCTCATTCTCGGGAGAGGATTCCTAAGGACGGGCCGCGCATTGATTGATGTTTACGATGAAGAGATTACCCTCCGAGTTGGAAATGAATCCGTTACGTTTAATCTCGATCAAACCGCGAGATACTCCTCCAATTATGTATCGGTTAACCGAATTGATGTTATTGACGTTGCTTCTGAGGAGTATGCTCAAAAGGTTCTTGAATTTTTGAGTGGCGATCCCACTCCTACGTCTGAACCAGTCCTTTCCGACTCTTCCCCTTCTCTCACAGCGGTTGAGGAAAGTGTTTTCACTAAGGAAGAGCTCGAGGTCTTATTTCATGATGAGCCAATTTCACCGGAAATTGATGCTACCATCTTGGATCCGGAGGGAGATATTCGTTCATTTGAAGAGATGTTATATAATGAGCCGTCACCTTTACTCCCTCCAGATGATAAGCCGACTGAATCCGTTCATGTTATCAATTCTAAGTCAAATGAGCTAAGCAGTGGCAGGACCACTTCTAGAATCGATTCTTTTCTTGAAGAGTTCGCCAATGAACTCACTCACATCGATCCAATCCCACCGGGGGATAAGGACGATCTCTTTGATTTTGAATCTGATTTGAAAGAATTAGAATTTTTTTTAAACCATGATCCGTCTAAATGTGATTCTTATCCCGAGGAGTTCGCCGATGAACTCGCTCATGACGATCCATTTCCATTAGACGACGATAATGATCTCTTTGACTTTCATGCTGCTCTTGAAGACGTCGAAAATCTTTTGTATCATGCTCCATCACTTGATTCTTACTCCGAGCTTAACGATTTCCAAAGTAATGATGATCTTTTCGATTTTAGGGCCGATCAAACAGAATGGAAAAATCTTTTATATGGCAAACTTTCTAAGGATAAAAACATTAATGACAAAGAACCTAAATTGGAAACCATAATTGAAACTACAATTGAACAAAATTATTTATCTCCTCATTCCCCCGAGGGTGATTTCTTTTTCTCCTTTAAGTCTTCCATCGAGGAACCTGCTGAGTTTTCATGTGAAGACAAAGTGTTTAATCCAGGTATACTCGATGATGGTATAATTCATCCTTTGATGAAATTGACTCTAGACGAGAATTTTAAGTCTCCTTCCACTAAGGAACTTTTAATTCAGGAAGAAAATGAATCCCCTTTGCTTATTTCTAATCAAAAACNAGACAAAGTGTTTAATCCAGGTATACTCGATGATGGTATAATTCATCCTTTGATGAAATTGACTCTAGACGAGAATTTTAAGTCTCCTTCCACTAAGGAACTTTTAATTCAGGAAGAAAATGAATCCCCTTTGCTTATTTCTAATCAAAAACCCCTATTCTTCATGAAGATTAGGACTTTGCTATCATTTCATACTGGGAATGAGGACACTATTCTTGACCCGGGAGGAGAAAATTTCTATCAGAAGAGTCTACTTATTGCTAACATGATCCCCACCATCCCTCCCGTGGTTGTCCTTGATATTACCCCGTCAAACTTTATTGTGACTTCTCTTCTCTTTCACTCCATCAGGAGTGAAGATTTCATCTTTGACCCCGGCATTTCTACTACTTAAAGCCGTGGGTATCTCATCGGGGAGCGAGTCAAGCTACGTGACTCGGTAAACAAAAACAAAGCGCTTCGTGGGAGGCACCCCATGCTTATCCTTTTTATCCTTTTACTTTCTATTTTCTTTTACTAATAAATAACAATGAGGAGGGTTCCCTCTTCCATTTTCTCGTGTTTCTTTTTGTTTTGTGCTTGTGTTTTATATCCAGATAGCCCGAAAATGAAGACTCTCGTGCTCGTCGTGCTTGTCCTTTCTCCACTCGAGTCTCATTTTTCGATGCTTCTCATATCCTAATCATTTCGACTAACGTTTATCTATTTGGCAAACCTAATAAACGGCCTTAGATTTACGTAGGTTACCCTTGCCTTAGAAACATTGAGGACAATGTTTCACTTTAGTCTGGGGGTGAATCTTTCGATTCGATTTTTACCTTGCATTTTGCCGAGTACTCACGCAACCCCGTTTTTCCGAAAAATTTGAAAAATTTTAACGAAAAAAAGCACAAAAAATGAAAAAAATTTTAAAAATTACAAAAATATAATAAGTTTTGACATAATGTTGACTTTTCCGCTGGTGAGAGTAGGAATAAAATTTTGACTTGATCAGGCGTGTTGAGCCCTAGCTTGTTTCCTTAACCTTTCATAATCATAATACTTGATTATCGGCTAAGCATCCGTGGATCTCATTATTTGAGATTTTAAATTTGCGGAGAACGAGAAATGATAGAGTTTACTTAGAAGTTAGATGCTAAGCATGAAGTAGTTGGTTCTCTTTAAGGCTCATCGAGGGTACTTATGACCTTTTGTTCCCACAAAATAGTCTCACCACATATATAATTGTTAAAATAATTAAGGATATCGACTTTTAGCCGACAATTAGTTCTTGATTTTCTCACAAAAATCCTTGCCTTGAAAATTGGGTACACATCGAGGTAATAATAAATAAATAAGTGAATGTTGAATAAGCTACGGTTCGAGATCGGGCCCTTGGATCCTTAGTTCCAAAAGGTTCTAGGTCTAGGCTACCCTCTTGCGCCGGCCCTTGGACCTCTAGTTCAGGAATGTGTGAGGTCTTGGTCTAACCACCTTGGATCCTCATTTTAGGAATGTCTAGAGTCTTGGAACTCTCCGTCGTAACGGCCCTTGGATCCTTTACTCCGAGTAGGTCTAAGGTCTTGGAATTTCCCCGTGAAGCTCCGTAGTATGCGTTGTCAAAGAAAAGTCAAGTGAAAAAAAAAGAAAAAGAGAGAGAGTCAAAAATATATATGAATTCCTTGATGTGGACCTCATTTTCATTCGCAACGATTCTTGTGAAAAGATCAATAACTACTTAGCGTCTAAAACTTAATATCTTTATCGGACTAAAAATTATCGAAACGAGAATATTATGAAGAAATTCATTTCTCTCACAAAAATAAAATATATAGATAAAAAAAATAGGAAAATGGGAACGAGGGGTTTCACAAGTAACTTCCATGAGTAGCGTTAGCATCTAACTTGTAAATAAACAATGATTTCGTTTTTACGCTTGGCTTGGGGACTTGTGAAAAATCAGGGACGACGAATTTTATCCGTACGGTCACTTCATTCTAGTCGTGTTTCTACTCTATGATCCTAAAAGTTATCCCTAGGATAATGAAAAGTTAACATACCGTCACCCGAATAAAGTTAGGTTGTAAATACATAGATAATAAATAAGGTTAAGTAGGATCACCGGGGCATTTTTGGAATTTAAAATTCAGTAGTCTCTTTTGAAAATTTTGCTACTTTCAAAGTTGGTAAAAAGAGATGAGGAATTTTAGATTTTAGAAATGTGAGCTCATAACATTGCGTGAGGCCACGGCACATACTTCACAGCTATTAGGCAATATTTGCCCAAGTGTGTAAAAACTTATGTGATCTTGTATCTTGCGCACCTTTTATGAGAGGCTTGTAGGGTTTAGAGATAAACTCTTGGGGAGTGATCAACGGCCGCCAAGGTGCCAAGTGTTAATCATCCGAGAGCAGACAAGGAGGACAGATGCATGTGTCCCGGGCTCTTATAAGAGAGTGCTCTACTCTCGTGCGTGTTCCCTACTGTGCTAAGTTGTCCATTGGCGCACGTGTTTAAGCCGTTGTGTTTTTTCATTTTGAATGAAAGAAATGGAAGTGAAACACGAAACATACCCGTTCTAGAGAAGTTTTGTCTTCTTCTGAAATGGCCATTGCCATTGTTTCCTCTTGGAATAATTTGTTAGAAAATAATCGTTGTGAAAATGAAAATGTTCCTTGAAGGTTTTTCTCCACATTTTCCAAGTCTGATGGGACTGTTTACCCTTGTAGGACACTAGATAGTGCCTCTGTAGGACGAGGACCGGTATAGTATTCAGTAGGGTTGCGTTTATTTCTTTAAAGTTTTTGTCAAATATGTATAAAGCAAGTTCAAATGTGTCTTGCTCTTTTCTGTTGAGGGTGTAAAAAGTAGCGGTATGAGGAGTAAGAGGAGGTGGCATTCCATGAGCGTAGGAGTTGCTTAGAGAACGATCGAGATCAAAGTAAGGGATGGCAGCTTGGTATTTTTGTTCGAGCCGGACGGTCCTAACAACAGCTAACACATGCATTTGAGTATGATCTATCAATAAACTAAAAAAGAGTGCTAGTACTAAAAAACATGCATGATATTATTCAAACAAGAATCATCATCACTGTACCATAAACCCAAAACTTTAATTGATGCATAATTAATGTACATTCTTAAAATATCCATTCAATGATAAACCCAAGTAATAAAATACATAATACAAGTCTTGCAAGCAAGTAACTTAAGTAATACAAAATTATAAACACATTGTACAATTTTTAATTTCATTACTCCAAAATTCTTTTAAGATAAAGAAAAACGAATTTTAAGTAGCACACATATTATGCTTGTTGTACGACTTAAACAAAAACGCATAACAATAAGCACATTTAACAACATTTTCATTTATTACTTTTGTCTCAATATGAAATATTAACACATATATATTTAATTTGTTTAAATAGAGATCGAGGGTATTATACATGCACCCTCTTACAAAGTATATACTTAATTTGTCATGCTAAGCTAAAAAGGTATAAAAAAAATTACATATTAACTGGAAAATATGTACTATCAACATGTATTTGAAGATCCATTTAGCAAACAGTAGCAACACCCTTTAAATCTTATGAAAACAAACACTAAAATATTTAAGATCTGACAAGAAGACAATAAAAAACTATAGGGCATTGTTAGTCACCAGCGTGGTCTATAATATATGCACAATGGAAAATACACAGATAAAGACCATGCAGACCAGGGGTTATGATCCTCTACAAAGTGAGCATAATCTAAAAAGTCTAAAAGATAATCAGAGGGTGACAAGTGTCCCATTTTATTTTTGTCCGGTCAATTTTTGCTATTTTCGTTCTTAACTAATGAACATTGTGATTTTTTTTTATAAAAAACTGATGAACTGATGAAAATTATGATTTTTTTATTATAGAAAACTAATGAACATTATAATTTTTTTAAAAAATGATGATGTGATGAATGTTATGACTTTTTTTTAACAAACTGATGAAAATTATGATTTTTTTTAGAAAACTGATGAATTTTTCAGAAAACTAATGAACATTATAATTTTTTTAAGAAATTTGAAGAACATTTTGATTTTTTTTAGAAAACTGATAAACATTATGATTTTATTTTATAGAAAACTGATGAACATTATGATTTTTTAGAAAATTGAGTAACTGATGAACATTATAACTTTTTTTTTAGAAAACTGATGAACTAATGAACATTATGAATTTTTTTTTAGAAACTAATGAACTGATGAACATTATAATTTTTTTTAGAAAACTAATGAACATTAGGACATTATATTTTTTTTAGAAAACTGATGAACTGATAAACATTATAATTTTTTTTGAAAGCTAATGAACTTATGATTTTCTTTGAGAAAACTGATGAACAACGTTATTATTTTTTTAATAAAACTAACTGATCAACAAGACTAATTGATAAACAAAATTAACTGATAAACAAGAACCATACTTCACTAGGCAGTATTTGCCCAAGTGTGTAAAAACTTATGTGATGTTGTGTCTTGCTCTCCTTTTTATAGAGAGGCTTGTAGGGTTTAGAGATAAACCCTTCGGGAGTAATCAACGGCCGCCAAGGTTCCAAGTGTTGATCATCTGAGAGCAGACAAGGAGGAGAAATGTCATGCATCCCGGGCTCGTACATGAGAGTGCTCTGCTCTCCTGCGTGTTCCCCATTGTTATGTCAGATTCATACGTCTTAACCGTTAGTGACAGTTGTAACAGTTTTCCCTTTGCTTACATGTTTATGCTACCTGAAGGGAGTTGCCAGGCCTCGTTCCGCTTGAGATTATGTTGTTCTAGTCAGTGTTGACTTAGTGAACCATTTTGGTCTTGATCCGAGCGTGCGATTAATGGCCTTTGGGCCATTAATAATGATACACTATCAAAATGTATTATGTATTAATTTGTAAACATGTGTTTAATAATTATTTTGAGTGTGTTTAGAAATATTTATTACTTGGGCTCTTTGATCATTCGGCGGATGTTATAATCACATTATTCATACTTGAAGTAATTTATGTCGAAATGTAAACTTACGACTAATAACTTGGTTGCGTAAACTTTTACGTCGTATAAATTTATAATTGCCATTATGAAAACCTTAAGATACCGTAAAATATAAATAACGTTTTTATGCGATATTTTGTATTAGGCTGTTAGTTAAAGGGTATAATCAAAAGGAACGTCAAGATTACAAACACACTTTATCTCCTGTGGCAAAACTTGCTATTGTTAGAGTTCTTATACCCCTAGCAACAGCTAAAGGGTGGCCTCTTCATCAATTAGATATCAATAATGCATTTTTGCATGGCTTTATTGATGAAGAGATTTACATGATACCCCCTGAAGGATATCACATAGCCAAGCCTGAACAAGTTTGTAAACTTGTGAAGTCACTCTATGGTTTGAAGCATGCTTCAAGACAATGGAACCAAGAGCTGACCAAGTTTTTGTGTACTTTGGGTTATGAGTAATCTAAACATGATTACTCATTGTTTGTTAGATAGCAAGGTGAAAACTTTCAATATGCAAAGGTCTTTATTATCATGTTCAATCACACTTGAAGGTCACTGGTTTCATTGATGCAGATTGGGGTGCTTGTTTAATGACTAGAAAGTCATTGACTGGTTATTGCATATTTTTGGGTCATTCTTTAGTCTCTTGGAAAACCAAAAAGCAACATACTGTCTCTTTATCCTAATAGTATGGCTGCTACCACTTGTGAACTGATATGGCTCAATTTTTTGTTAAAAGACCTGAAAGTTCCTTTCAAGACCCCTATTACCTTATTCTGTGACAACAAATCTACTCAAATGATTGCTGCAGATCCTTGTTTTCATGTTAGAACCAAACACATTAAGTTAGATTGCCATTTCACAAGAGACAAGATACAAGAAGACGTTCTCGAAACTACACACATACCTTCTCATCTTCAACTGGCAGATATCATGAACAAGGCTCTAAATAGAGTTCAACATTCGACTCCTACTTCTCACAGATTCCAAGTTGAAGGATCAAATGCGTAAATAGTTTCAAAGTAAAGTTCTTTTTTGGTGCAATGGGTGAAATATATATTGATATCAACACAAATTACATGATTTGCAATACAATCAATGAGATGGACATGCCCATCCAGTTACATTCAAACTATTTGTATGCGCCAATTGCCATTTAGCTAATAAACCAGTGGATATTGAGGTTCCGCAAGCGGTACTTCCCGATACTGTATTTGAAGCAGTTGTTCGAATTCCCTATGATATGCAACTGAAACAAGTTCTTGCTAATGGTAAAAAGGGGGGTTTGAATGTAGGGGCTGTTCTTATTTTACCAGAGGGTTTTGAATTAGCCCCTCCCGATCGTATTTCCCCCAATATAAAAGAAAAGATGGGCAATCTGTCTTTTCAGAGTTATCGCCCTAACCAAAAAAATATTCTTGTCATAGGCCCTGTTCCTGGTAAGAAATATAGTAACCTTAGACCTTGATAGATCTTTGAGCCTACGTGGATCGTTAGTAATGCTTATGTAATCACAAACACACTAATGGAGAAGCTCTGCAACTTGTATTCTATAGCGGAATTAAATACAAGAAGACACAAATAACTAAGAACTCTTGATCCTCTATGGATCTTTTATTAAACGTAATTCTNCAAATTCATATCCCATTTTTGCACAGCAGGGTTATGAAAATCCACGAGAAGCCACTGGACGTATTGTATGCGTCAATTGCCATTTAGCTAATAAACCAGTGGATATTGAGGTTCCGCAAGAGGTACTTCCCGATACTGTATTTGAAGCAGTTGTTCGAATTCCCTATGATATGCAACTGAAACAAGTTCTTGCTAATGGTAAAAAGGGGGGTTTGAATGTAGGGGCTGTTCTTATTTTACCAGAGGGTTTTGAATTAGCCCCTCCCGATCGTATTTCCCCCGAGATAAAAGAAAAGACGGGCAATCTGTCTTTTCAGAGTTATTGCCCCAACCAAAAAAATATTCTTGTCATAGGCCCTGTTCCTAGTCAGAAATATAGTGAAATCACCTTTCCTATTCTTTCCCCCGACCCCGCTACTAAGAAAGACATTCACTTCTTAAAATATCCTATATACGTAGGCGGAAACAGAGGAAGGGGCCAAATTTATCCTGATAGGAGCAAGAATAATAATACAGTTTATAATGCTACATCATCAGGTATAGTAAGCAAAATCCTACGAAAAGAAAAGGGGGGATACGAAATAACCATAGCGGATGCATCCGATGGACGTCAAGTGGTTGATATTATCCCTCCGGGGCCAGAACTTCTTGTTTCAGAAGGTGAATCTATCAAATTGGATCAACCGTTGACAAGTAATCCTAATGTGGGTGGATTTGGTTAGGGAGATGCAGAAATAGTACTTCAAGATCCATTACGTGCAAGGTCTTTTGTTCTTCTTCGCATCTGTGATTTTGGCACAAATCTTTTTGGTCCTTAAAAAGAAACAGTTCGAGAAGGTTCAATTGTCAGAAATGAATTTCTAGACTGGCGTATTTAATTTATTGACATCAAGTTTGTAAAAAGCATTAGCAATTATCTATGATAAAAAATGATATTAGAAAAAGAATTTTGTTCTATTAGACTCTTTTTCTATGAGATGCTGGGAATTCCTTGTACGACATTTCTAGACATAGTATATAGAAAGACTATTTGACTTGACCCTTTCTTTTTTTTTTCAAAATTGGGGCTATGTTGCTATTGTCAAATTGAAATGTAAAAAATTCATTTCATTCTAATACATTTCACTTTGGCTAGATCCTATCCAAAAGTAAACGTGAAATAGAACGGATAAATATAAATGAAGGGAGCAAATATTTCTGGGAGGGTTTATTCGTCTTCCTAGTCCTCCCGACACAAGAAAAGGGGTGTGAAAAATCCTTTTCTTGTGTCGAAATAATAATGATTCTTTATACTGTTCGTCAAACATTCCTAGTGTTAGTTTCTGTTTTTTACAGATGTATCAGAACGTTTTTTGGAGTTATTGCGTATTTTATTAATTATTATATTATAATTCTATTACAATAATTAATAATTAGTATACTATAAAAGTGGTGGACAAACAAAAGAGGAGGGGAAAATTTGTTGAGTAAATAGAACTTCGTCAATGAACTTATAAAAAAATATTATAATTATTAAGAACTCAACGGGACCTTCTACCTTAAATCAGACAAACAAAGAAGGGAATCCGTTGAGTTCTTACGCTTTCATGTCTACAACTCAATTCATCAGATTACTACAGGGATGAACCCAATCCGAATATGAACCATAAAAGAAAACGCCTACTAAACCGATCACAAGAATACCAGCTACAGTACCTATTATCCAAAGAGGAATTCTTCCAGTAGTATCGGCCATTTACCCCACTTCCCTCCACATTTTATCAAGTGGTCATACTAGAGACATAAACAGTCATGGATAATTATCAGATGAGATCCTTCCGAATGGGCTAAAAGAGAGAATACCTAGAATGATTAGTCTATTATTTTAGTTCTCTCTCGTTTTATTAATTGAAGAAATAATTGGAAAATAAAACAGCAAGTACAAAAATGAGTAATAACCCCCAGTAGAGGCTGGTACGATTCAATTCAACATTTTGTTCGTTTGGGTTTGATTGTGTCGTAGCTCTATAATTCGGATTAGGTTTATCGTTGTATGAACTGCATTGCTGATATTGACCCCAAAAAAGAAACGGTAGTAAGCTAGGACGTGAACAGCCAACCATCGCACTGTAAAAATTGGATAGGTTCGATCTATGGTCATTGAGGCCTCCTAAAAAGATCTACTAAATTCATCGAGTTGTTCCAAAGAATCAAAACGGCCGATGATTAATGGAATTCCTTGTCGGTTCTCTGTGAAATACTCGTTTGGCCGAGGGCTTCCAAACACATCGTAAGCTAAACCAGTGTTGACGAATAACCAACCCGCAATGAATAGGGAAGGTATAGTAATGCTATGAATGACCCAGTAACGAATACTGGTAATAATATCAGCAAAAGAACGTTCTCCTGTGCTTCCAAACATGTTGAGCTCCACATATTCTTATACAGTCAAAAGGGGATCGATTCCGTAAAAGATTGGATCAATAAATGTAAATTCACTGAAAAATCTTTGTGAGATCATCAATATTGTACCGAGGGCGTCTTTAGAGTATACCGAATCAGTATAGCTATCCTTCTTCTAAAACAGCAACGCACTTTCAATCAGTATTGGAAAGAGGTGCTAAATAATTTATTTCTTCTTTTACTTGTTGTTTGTTGATGTAAAATACTGTCCCATTCAATAGAAAATTATTTCATTTAAAATAATCTACTTCTCGCCATTATGAGATTAGGGCTAGAAACTGAGGATCAGGTAAAATCTAATAAGGTAGTTTCTAATAATTCATGAAATATATTAGAATATTCCCACAATTGTAAGTAGATGTGAGAGCTAAAAATAGTTTTTATTCATAGTTGTAGAACCGCTTTTTGTTGGAATCTTTTTTTATTTTAAGGAATTGGTTAGTTGTCCAGTAACAAGTAAGAATAGGAAATTTGATTCGATAAACGAAAAAGAATGAAATAATTGGAATCACTGATGCATGCATTGTTGTATTAGATCGAAATCTGAAGGTTCTTTCTTGACCTAACTACAAAAATGTGCATTTATAGATAAAAAAAATAGAACTTCTAAAGCAAAAGAGAATATAAATTACTAGTCTTAGAATATAGTTGAACCAAAACACCTATATATATATATACTTATTATTGGAGTGATCGTGTGATAAATTTTTGTTATTATTCATTCACGATATTAGATGAGTGAACCTATTGCGGAATCTAATTAGTTAAAATAAAAGTAAAAGTTTTATAAGATTACTGTTCGCTCTAAAATATAAAATATATTTGATTCGATACAAAAAAGAGAAAAAAAAAAAAAAAAAAAAAAAAGGAATAATTTTCTAATTTTTTTCATAATCATTCGAAAAGAGTTTCATTTAAACGGTAAATTAAACTAATGAGCACAAATCAGCGAATAGCAAACACGTACACAGATAGATAATTAGAAGCAGAAGAAGGCCTGTCCTGATAGTTAAGCAGCTTGTCACTTGTTTTATTGCTAGTTCTATATGAAGTGTTTTGCAGTTATTCCTTTCTCGTTGGATCCTTACATCGGCGAGTAAACCCTTAATGATTACTTATGATTATCCTATTTATCTAAAGACAT